>CAUYQG010165801.1:0-38447 GCA_963574415.1 Tarsius wallacei
GCTTGAATTGTGTCCCCCAAAAGGATTTGTTGAAACTTAACCCCTAGTACCTCAAGAATGTCATCGTATTTGGAAATGGGGTTATTTGGGATGTAATTAGTTAAGATGAGTTTCTACTACAGTAGGTTGGGCTCTAATCTAATATGACTGGTGTCCTTATAAGAAAAGGGAAATTTGGATAAAGATATAGAAACACACAGTGAGAGACTTGTGTGACAATGGAGATAAAGATTGGAGTGATGTAATTACAAACAAACCTTAAGGATTGCTGGAAACTGTTGGAAACTAGGCAAAGGCAAGCAAGAAGGCTTCAGGGGAAGCATAACCTTGTTTTTTTGTTTGTTTTTTGTTTTTTTGTTTTTTTTTAATTTTGGGCTTCTGGCTTCCAGAACTATGAAAGAATACATTTCTGTTTTTTTTAAGTCACCAAATATGTGGTACTTTGTTACAGCAGCTGGAGGAAATTAATACAGTTCCTTATGGCATTTTAAAGGAGTAAAAGGGAAGAGAAGAATAACGGAGTAGCAGGGTAGTACATTTGGAAGAGCACTGGGTTTGGCAGTCAGATGGCCTGAGCTTGACTCGTCTGTGTTGCTAATGTATGAACCTAAACTGGTGTAAGTCTCAGTCTCCTCACTTGAAAAATGGGAATGTGGCCTGGCCAGCTTACCTGACAAGACTATTCTTATCTATCATGAGAATCAAACACAATAATATATGAAAGCCATTTGAAATCCATGAAATCAATCCAAATGTGAGGTATCAGTATGACCATTAAAACTAGTCATTTATTTAATTTAAATAAATCCCCAAATAATATCCATAAAGTTGGCTTTTCAAAAGTAGCATTTAGAAAAACAGAAACTCTCAGAACAAAGGAATTCAGGTCTACTATGAAAAGAGAGGAGCCCCGGTGTTCCGATTAAGATGAAGAAAAAATATTTAATTGGTCCCAGGTGTGTGTGCATGTCTGCCTACTAAAATATTTCATGTTTTTCTTCTTTTGTTAACAATGCAGGATGTAAAAATTAAGCCTATCCATTAAAAAAAATATCTGAGGTAGTTCTTTCACACTCTTGGCATTGTTAGATGAGAGTGAATTGCTATTACTTTTTAAAAGTATCTTTTTTTATAAAAGGCTTCTTTTTCCATTTTGGTGACATCCTCATAAAGCTCTTTGATTCTTTTAGTGATTTTTAGTCACTTTTACTATTAAAAAAGCATATATCAAAAATCCCATTTGTATAAGGTTTCAGGTCTAAGAATGTAGCAGAAAAGTGAGTCATAATTGGCTAATGGTGACCCTTAGATACTCCCAAAATGGAAAGTGGAATACTTTTCTTAAATGACAAAGAGAGGAGAGATTTATCCTATTTCCAATCTCAAGCTTTCTTATTTCCACAATCCCTCTCATCACATATATGCATACAAAAGAGAGGGAAGAAAGACTCTTTAATGTAGGAACTAAAAGTACATGGCACAGGTTTCAGGACCTGCAAACACTCTACCTTTCCACGTGATGCTAGGAACATTCATATATTTTTTGAGAACAAAGTCACTTTTAGGGTCTTTCTAAATGCAGTATGTTGTGTGTCCTGATGGGTGATGACTACATGTAACAACCAAAACCATAATTTTGGCTTCTACTACTCAAGGCTAGTCAACACTTAAGTAACAGCTAAGATAACAAACAGATGGTATCCGTCTGGACAAAATAAGCATCAAATAAATGTTTGTTGTTGTTGACATCAAAACTGAAAAAGCAAACATGTGTATTGTATATTCCAAAAATCACTACCTCCCTGCCTAGGTCACCTATAATAAAACAATGACCATGACAACAGTGACTAGGATAATGATGAAAATGATTATGATGATGATGAGGAGGAAGATGATGATAATAACGATAGCAATCAATTCTTGAAGGCCTATGAAAGAGATAATTTTATGTGTCAATTTGCCTAGTCCACAGGGTGCCCAGATTAAACTTTTTTTATGGGTATGTCTGCAAGAGTATTTCTGGATGAGATTATAATTTGAATAGAGAGATTAAATAAAGAAGATTTCTCTCCTCAGTGGGGCTAGGCACCAACCAATCCATTGAAGGTCTGAATAAAAAGAAAAGGTGGAGGAAAAAGGACACCCCCTTTTTTTGCCTCAGTGCTTGAGCTGGGGCATCTTATATCATCGTCTGAACATGCACTAGGATTTATTACATCAGTTTCCTTGATCCTCAGGCCTTTAGGCTCAGACTAGAATTATACCACCACCTTTCCTGGGTCTCCAGATAATGGGTAGCAGACTGTGGAATTTCTCAGCCTCTATAATCATGTGAGCCAATTCCTCCTAATAAGTCTCCTTTTATACAACCTATTGGTTTTGTTTCTTTGAAGAGCTCTTACTAATATAGCCTAATATGTTTCAGATACTGCACTAGGCACTTCATGTGCACTTTACATTGACTTTTTTTTTTTGCAAAAACTATCAATTCACTTTTTTATTGCATAAAAAGTCAATTTCCTGTTTTTATATTCATAAAAATGCTCTTCTATGTTTTGTCAGTGTATTTTTATTTTTTGTTTTTTTATTTTTTAATTAATTAATTTATTTATTATAAAGATGTGGAGTACAATTCAGGGTTAGGTATACAAACATTGATCATGCAGGTACCCTTGTTGATGAGGTATGCCCCTCCCTCCCCCAGCAGTTTCCCTCAACTGCCAAGCCCACCCCCCTCCCCTGACAGTTTCCCACTACTGCCAATTGCTTTCTTCTAGCATTATAATTGTTAAAGGTCTGTTTATGAGTGAGAACATATGGAACTCTGTTCTTTGTTTCTGTGATAAATCACTGAGTATGATCGACTCCAAATCCATTTAATTTGCTGCAAAGTCCATATATTTGTCCTTCTCTATGGCTGCATAATATTCCATTGTGTATATGTACCACATTTTTTTTATCCAGTCCAGCTTTGATGGGCAACACGGTTGGTTCCATGTTTTTGCTATTGTGAATAGAGCTGCAGCAAACATATGTGTGCAGGTATCTTTTTTGTAGAATGATTTGAGTTCCTCCGGGCATATTCCCAATAGGGGAATAGCTGGGTCATATGGAAGGTCAATTTCTAGTTCCTTCAGAAATCGCCACACTGTCTTTGACTATAACTCAATTTAATAAGTTTAACACTCAGAATACCACCAAGGTTCAGAAACTCAAAGAGACTTCTTCAGAGTCACACAAGCCAGGACTCTAGCCCAAGTTTGGTTGGGTCCTGAATCCACTGTGCTTTCAACCAGCCAAATTCTGAGCTTGGTTTTGCTTTCTTTTTTTTGAACAAAAAACTTCTTTATAACAAGATGAAAAATGAATCCATTATTTTTTGAATGTTTGTTTGCTCATGCACATGAAATGATACCACCTTCATCTTATAGATGAGGGAGCTAAAATTCAGGGATTAACCAGTCTCACATCACAGACCTAAAAAGTGATGAAGCCAAGGCTGTACTTAGATTTGTCTGTCTCCAAAAGGTATATTTTTATTAGCTTAACTCTTCTTAAAAAGACACAATAAATTATTTGTCTTCTCCTCTCCTCCCCTCCCCTCCCCTCATCTTTTCCTTTACTAGAGCAGAGCTTCTAACTACATAAACAAAAGGAAAATCATTGATAAGAAAATGGTCAATACCTCAACATTTCCAGATATCACAGCACCAAAGCACCAGAGTATTTATTCCACCAGAATTAAGATAAGAGCCAAATCCTCAGAAAAGCTTTTCCAAGAAGACAGGAGGAGACAAAGGATACATCGGCGAGGGGCACAGGTCATAACAGAAGACAGTGGAGCTCTTTTTTCATTCTCATTGCAAACAGCTGTTGAATGAACAAAGCCATACAGATTATTTTGGAAGGAAGTGGTCCAAAGTAATTAAGAGCATCAGTTACTGGTGATACCAGGGTTGGAAACAAAGCTATCAGAAAGAGCATCTGAGGAAAATCATATCATGAGGTGTGATTTTGGGATCCATTCTTGACATTTGACTCAGAAAGAGTCTTGAGGTAATTTCAAGCCTTTGGGTTGTCAAAGCACCCTGAACAGCTAGTGCCATCAAACCTTGACTGGCATTGGTAGTGCTTGCAAGCCTTTCTTCCATGACTCACCTGCATTGACTCCTTTTTACCTCAGCCTGTTAGGCCAACTTGTTTTCTGGGAAGGAGGATAAAGAGGTCCCAGGTACAATGTCACACATAACTTCCGTTGGAAACTGAGCATTTCCTCTGCAGCTACTATTTGTCTTAACAGAAACTCGGTTTTCCTTTAAAATGTTATTGTCAAGCAAAATGTTCTGCAGTGAAAACTGCTTATTTTACCACATCCCTCACAATCCAGGGCTAAAGAATACGTTACCCGTCTCCCTGGTCCCCAGTATGACTTCCCTAAACCTTTCTTCGTCACACTTCTGTGCCAGAAGCCTACACCATCTGGTTAGCCTTAACTCTTCTCATCTTCTCCATTGTTAATTTTTAAAAGTACTGAACATCGACTGTATGCCTGGCTCTGGGCTGTGTACTTTGCACACATTTTCTTAAGTACTCCCCACAATTGCCCTGTTGAAGTATTTATTGTAATCTACAAGGGATTATACACTCTTCCCAAGGTCACACAGATAGCAAGTGGTTGCATATGGTATGAATCCAGATCTGTGTGGTTCTGAAGTCCATCTTAACCACTAACCTGTGTAGAGAAACTGTGACCGTCTTGCCTGGTAAGTGCAATAATGGGGCCATATAAATGGTGCAATGTGGGAGCACAGAATGTCATGGAGAAGCTGCCTGTAGCACTCAGAAAAGTCTTTCTAGAAGAGCTGAGGAACTGAGATCCAAAGGGCAGTTCCCCTAGAAAAAGAGGAGTAAAGAGGAAGCACACTCTCTTCATAGGATACAATGTGTGCTAAAGCACAAATGTTCACACTACAATATATGGAATATGAATAATAATTTGAATATAAATAATAATTTACTCTGGTTGCATCCACATAGGTGAGTAGCAAGAGACTGTTAAAAAGGTAGGTAAATCAGGCTAGGTCACAGGGAGACTTGGATACATTGTGAAGGGGCATAAATGATTCCTGAAGGCCGTGGGGATTCATCCACTTAAGGGTTTAAAGCAAGCATGAGACTTATAGTCTTGAAAGCTCAATATGACAACGCTGTGAAGGACAAGCTCTAGAGGGGTAAGCCATGAGTCAAGAAGACCAGTTACAAGACTGGTTATTCAGGTGAGGGAGGGTTGTGGTCTTGTGATAAAGAAAAAGGAACAGATTCAAAATATACTTAGAGAGAATTCAGTAAAAATGGATAAGCACAAAATTAATGTACCAAAACTAATAGCTTTTCCATATACAAATAATAATTATTTAGATCATGTAATGAAAGAAAAAATTCCATCACATTAACATCACACAAAAAACTCACATGAAAACCTTTATTAAAGCCTTGGAATAATAATTTTGAATAATCCTGTGAAAAAATATATAAAACTCTACAGAGGGCATAAAAGAATACTTGAATTAACAAAGAAACCAACCTTACTTTTAGATAGGAAGACTCAATACTGTAAAGATATTGATTCCTCATGCACTAATCTATAAATTGAATTAATTCCAATTAAAATTCCACCAGACCTATTTTTTGAGAAACTTGTGTCTAAAAAGTTATTTGGTAAAAAAAAAAAAAAAAAAAAAAAAAGTTATTTGGAAGAACAAGTGGGCAAGGTAATGTAGTGCAGTGCTTAAAATCATATCCTTTTAAGTCACAAAGGCCGTATTTGAGTCCTCTGCTCATGCTTACCACTATCTTCGTGGACTTTGTTAAGCTTCTTTTTTTAATTTTTATTTTTTGACTTTATTTTTTTATTTTTATTTTAAAGATGTGGGGTACAATTCAGGCTTAGGTATACAAGTGTTCATTATGCAAGTACCCTTGTTGATGAGGTGTGTCCCCTGCCCCCAGCAGATTCCCACTACTGCCAATCCCGCCCCTCACCCTCCTCCGGCAGTTTCTCACTACTGCCAAACCTTTTCTTATAGTATTATGATAATATTTCAAGGTCCACTTATAAGTGAGAACACGTGGTACTCAGTTCTTTGTTTCTGTGATAGGTCACTCAGCATTATAGATTCTAAGTCCATCTAGGTTGCTGTGAAGTTCATAATTTTGTCCTTCTTTATGGCTTCATAATATTCCATCATGTATATGTACCACATTTTTTTTTTACCCAGTCCTCTTTCTACGGGCAGCATGGCTGGTTCCATGTTTTTGCTATTTTGAACAATGCTGCAATAAACATACGTGTGCAGATATCTTTTCATAGAGTGATTTGAGTTCCTCCAGGTATATTCCCAGTAGGGGGATTGCGGGGTCATATGGAAGACTGATTTTTAGAACTTTTAGGAAATCGACAAACTGTTTTCTATAAACGTTGCATTAGTTTACACTCCCACCAACAGTGTAGAAGTGTTTCCTTTTCGCCACATCCTCTCCAACATCTGTTGTTTTTTAAGTTATTGATGATGGCCATCCTGACTGGAGTTAGGTGGTATCTCAGTGTGGTTTTAGTTTGCATTTCTTTGGTGACTAGTGAGGCTGAGCATTTTTTCATGTATCTGTTGGTTGTTCATATGTCTTCTTTTGAGAAGTGTCTATTCATATCTTTTGCCCACTTTGTAACAGGGTTGTTTGTTTTTTTCTTTTTGTCATGTTTGAGTTCCTCCTAGAGCCTAGATTTTAGGCCTCTGTCAGACACACAGTTGGCAAATATATTTTCCCAGTCTGTGGTCTGTCTTCCTGCTCTCTTGATGGTTTATTTGGCTTTGCAAAAGCTTGTCCGTCTGATGAGGTCCCACTTGTCTATCTTATTTCTTATGGCATGGGCACTTGGGGTTTTGATCAGGAATTGGTTGCCAGTTCCAATTTCCATAAGGGTGTTTGTCTCCTGTGTTTTCTATGGTTCTTATATTTTGAGGTTTTACGCTTAGGTCTTTGATCCATTTAAGGTTGATTTTTGTGTAGGGTGATAGGTAGGGATCTTGTTTTAATCTTCTCCAAGTGGTCAGCCAGTTTTCCCAGCACCATTTACTGAATAAGTTCTCTTCTCCCCAGTGGTTGGTGGTGGAGGCTTTGCAATTCCATTCACAATAGCCACACACACAAAAAGAAATACCTTGGCATTTTCCTAACCAGGGACATGGAAGACCTTTACAATGAAAACTACAAAACACTTCTCAAGGAAATCAAAGATGACACAAACAAATGGAAAAATATTCTATGCTCATGGATTGGAAGAATCAACACTGTAAGATGTCCATCCTGCCCAAGGCAATCTACAGATTTAATGCAATATCTATTAAATTACCAGCAGCATTCTTCTCAGACCTGGAAGTGACAATACAGGGATTCATATGGAATCATAAATGACCACGAATAGCCAAAACAATCCTCAGGAAAAAAAAAGCAGGAAGTATTACACTCCCAAACTTTAAACTCTATTATAAAGCTACAATAATCAAAACAGCCTGGTATTGGTACAAGAACAGGCATATAGACCAATGGAACAGGATAGAGGTTCCAGAAGCAAAACTTCGATTTCTTAGCCAACTCATCTTTGGAAAGTTTCTTAATCTCTCTGCCCCTTGGTTTCCTCATCTGTAAAACGGAGATGATAATTCATATGCCCTAGAGTAGCTGTAAGAATTGAGTGAGGAGCTGGGCTTGGTGGCTCAGCCTGTAATCCCGCGCCTTTGGGAGGCTGAGGTGAGTGGATTGCCTGAGCCTGCATGTTCGAGACCCACCTGGGCAACTTGGCGAGACCTCATCTCTACAATAAATCAAAAATTAGCTGGGCGTGGTAGTGCGTGCCTGTAGTTCCAGCTACTTGGAAGGCTGAGGCGGAAGGATCGCCAGAGCCCAGCAGGTTGAGGCTGCGGTGGCCGGGAGCGGCCGCTGCACTCCAGTCTGGGTGACAGAGTGAGACTCCAACTCAAAAAAAAAAAAAAAAAAAGAATTGAGTGAGGTAATATGTGTAAATAAAACACGGTAACTTGCACATATTAAGTACTAAATAAAGATCAATTATTATGACTAATGAATATATTAGATTGAACTATAATAATTGCCATTTTCATAGGTTAGAAGTGATCAAATATTGACAATTTCATGTGATTCAACTTAATGGGCATGAATACATAAAAGATGTATCATTCCTCCTCTATAAATAGTTCTACAATGTTGAAAAAAACACCTTAATAAGGAAAAGAGTAAATGATAAAAACAAGCAGAACCCATTTAAATGGTCAGTAAATATATGAAAGTGATTCCATCTTACTAACAAAAATAAATAAAATAATTATGATGTATTATTTTGGGCTCACATTGGCAATAATTTTTGACAAGATACTGTTTGCAAGGCTATCTGATTATAGGCACACCCATATCCTATTGACTACTTAGTGTAGTGGTTAAAAAGCTTGGATTTCAAGAGGTGAAGTGCCTGGATTCCAATCCTATCTCTACTAAAAACTTAGATGTGTGTGTTAGGTCAGATAATTGTTCCTCTCTTTGCATCAATTTTCTCATGTTTAAAGTGGGGTTAATAACAGTCTCTACCTCATAAAGGTTGTTGTGAGGATTAAATGAGTTCATCTATGCAAACCTCTTAGAACAGGGCCTAGCTCACAGTAAGTACCATGTAAGTTATTTATTTTTCTTTTAATTATCACCATTATTGTTGGTGGGAGTGAACCATTGAACAAATGTGAAGTTCCAAACCTGAAAGCCATTCTAGATGTGTCTTTCTTATGCACCTGAATATTCACATGATTAAATTCTCCCTTTTCAGTGTGAAAAACACTAAAAAAGTTCATTCATGTCATCATTTCCATCATCATCTCCATTCAAGTTCCCAATATATAATTACCATTTCATAAAATCATAATTACATCCAATTTATCCTGTGTCTCCCCTGCCCCCTAAACCAGCCTTCTAAACAACTACCCAAGTTTTCCTACTTAAACCCTGGACAGATCACATCCATCTCCTTCCTAAACACCTGCAATGCCTTCCTACTGCCTACAGAATAAAGCACAGAATTCAAGAGAATCTAAATCTCAGTATACACATTTCTCAGTCTGGATGCTGTTTCTTCCATTCTCCATGTCTTGCAATCATACCCTTCCTTAATTCACAGTCCAAGTACCACTTTCTCTAAGGAAGTCTTTCTTGATCACTTCATTGTCATTTCAATTCCTTGCCCTTCAAGTCAGATTTACTTTATTTTATACTCTGGGTTTCCTTAGCTCACTCATTGTTTATATTTTCATGTATTATTTTCTCTATCCTGTGTGAATTTGCAATTATGATTTGCTAGTCTCCCCTACTTGGATCCAAACTTCTTATGAATAAGAACCATCTGTCTTTATTCATCTTTCTTTTTCCCCACACTTAGCACAGAGTTTGCCTTCAGGAGATCGGTGCATACTTATTGAGTCAAACTAAACAAGACCACTTAAGCCATAGATTACACCAAGTAATAACAGAATGTGTGACTTGTCAGTTTTCTGCTTCTAAGAAGATGAGATACCCCTACAGAAACCCAGCCAAAAGCCTATCTAGGTGTTTTTCTACTTAGGTCTACATCCCAAAGCTCTGTTGCAAGGTTGGTTGATTGGCCACTTATCAGTCAGTCTCTAGCTCAGACGTGTGTGAAAAGCAGAGGTTGTAAGGGGTTGAGAAGCAGGTCTTGGCTGACCTTGCAGAAAGAAAAATTATGTTCGGGATTTATTGGGTTCTGAGTAAGCTTAAGCCTGAAATGTAGGAAACGTTTATACATTTTTACTTTTATTCAGGAAATTGTTTACCTTCTCTGTTACCCTTATCTAGAAAGGTTATCCTCCCACAAGTTTTTGACATATTTTATTTTACTTTGGAAGTCAGTAACTTAAGGTAATTGTTGGCCATCTAGGAAAAACAATCTATAGACACAGCTAAATCAACCTGTTAGAGCTGTCACATCAGTCAATAATATCTGGACAATTGCTTAACACAGACATAGAGTAAGCAAATGTAGATGTGAAGTAGTGAAAAGAATTTGAAGTCCAGGATCAAAGAGATAGGAGTTTGATTCCTAGCTACACCACTTCTAGTGGTGTGACCTTGGATTAGTCACGTAGGCTCTTTAGCCCTGGTCCTTCTCTCATCTATAAAATGAAGAAAGACAAATGTCCCCCTTGTAGGTATGTAATGGATACTAAATGAGATGAATATCAGGTTTATCCTGTGTCTCCCCTGCCCCCTAAACCTCTCCTCATGAAGCCCTACACAAACCTTCGCTATCATCATTTTTTGAAGCAGAAAGGCATTTAGAGCTGACTTTAGTACAATATTCTCCTTTGGTTGATGAAGAGACTTAGGCTCAAAAAAGACAAGCGGTTCGACAGTAGTTAATGGTAAAGCTGGGTTTAGAACTCAATTCTCCAGCCTTTTATGCTCTTGTCATTTTACTATACTTTCTCCTAGACAAAGGAAGAAAAGTAACTAACTGCCCCCAAAACTTTGAACACAATGGAATAGTTGCTTTGAGATGCTGACACAGTGACTCATCCTGGAGACAAACATCATTTTCTTCGTACATACTCTTTTCTTCCCTAGGATCACTTTTCTACACTTCCATGAGAACACATTCATTCTACTGAGTCACTCTTGCCTTACAGCTCAGTGAGTCAGAATCTTATCTATTCACATCAGAAGTTCAATTTGTTGTCAGGAATACGATGAAATGAAAAAGAGACACAGATGCACAGAGAGGCCATCACTTGCCTATCCTTGGGGCATAAAGCAATTTGAATAGAAGAGCACGAAAGAGGGACACAATCATTAATTTTACTGCAGTATCAGTGCCTGCTGTGGAAATAAATTGGTATAACAAACATAAAGAGTATCATTTGGGGGTGTATAGTGGCCAAGCACTGGCATTTGTGAGGTGTAACAGAGAGAGTTAGGGTATCTGATAACAAGACAGATGACCGGGACTATGGAATTGATCCTACTAGTAATGTGACCTTAGACATGTCTCTTTGTCTCAAGAGCCTTGTGGTCTTATCTACGGACGCTGGTTCTGCGAGCCTCCAAGGACAGAGTAAGGTTCCAATGCAACACAGGCATGATGTGGGGATTCTATGAGATGATGAATCTAACCCCCCCTCCAGTCAGTGCCAGATACAGTCTGTTTAGCTCAATAAACATCAGCAACTATTGTTATTATGATTGTCATTGTTTAACAGTTCTTTCTTATATGACTACTCACAGCAAATAGCAATAAAGTTTTTGAACAACAACAAAAAGAGCACATGTTAGTCAGGAATATGATGAAATGAAAAAGAGACACAGAGGAGAGAGTAAAACAGGCAAAAAAGAAGGCAAGGTCAGAAGCCACAGGACATGGTGGTAAAGAGTATGGGCTCTGAGTTACTCAGAGAGGTAGAAGCCAGGTTCTATTTCCTAACTTGAAGTTGCATCAGCAGGCACAAGGCACTTGCCCAATCAGAGCCTCAGTCTGCTCATCCACAAACTGAGATCACAGGCCTTGCTGCATGGAGCTGTTGCAAGGGCTAAACGAGATAGAGTGTAGACTGAGTGTGTCAAATGCCTGGCATAGGGAAACTTGTAAAGTGAGAGGATATACATCAAAGCACCCTATAAACTCAAAAGTGATATAAACATGTAAGAAATTATTATAACAAGGACAAAGTTCTATGCAAAACACCAACGCTTAGCTAATTGCTTAAGTATTATGGGAAAATTCATCATAGTGTCCAATGTAAAACATGCTCATTTACAGCAGTTTCCCCTACAGCTGTGCAAGAGGTGAGGTGGAGAATATTTGAAGGTTTCTTTTAAACACAACTGCTTTATGTAGTATTGTCAGTTTTCTCCATTCTTTTCAGTTTGATCCTTTGTACTAAGATCTGCATATATATATATATATATACATACATACACACACATACATACATATACAGTATATATGTACATACATATATACAAAGTGAAAACTTTAATGAGTTTAAGGTCCATTTGGTAGTTCTTTGGAGTTCAACCTTACTGTAGATCTTGAAATTATAGAATGCATAATCAAATGTACCCAGAATATCATATTAATCTCAACTCCTATTGAAACCAGAAACTCCCCCTACAGTCTCTCAAGCAGATTCTCTCTCCTACTTGCAGTACCTTCCAGTCAAAAAAATCAGCCTATCCCAGTTCTGTTTTGAGAAATGACCACTTTATGTGGATCAGCCAGAAATGGCTCCAGCATTTCTATAGAGCAGGGCCTCGAAGACTGCAAACTAGTTAGAAGAAAATATTAACAGACTTGTCTTGAAGTTGCATTTGCCAAGCAAGTACAGTTTTTACTTGGAGTATATGTTTACTTGAAGTAGCTTGGATGTGGGAGAAAGCTATGGTGGTTAAGGGAGATTAAAGTTCTATCCAAACTATCCATCGATACCTCCACTGTTCCCAGAAACTTCCATTTTTCCAGTTTGGCCATTGGCAGCATGCCATAAATATATGTAAAAGTCTTGGTTTATAGAGAGTTTCAGTAAAATGCTAAATACCAGGATATTTTGTATGTTAAAACTAGATTGTACAAATAAATTATTTGTTAAATCGCCATAACTTCAATAGATCAATTGTACTGAAGACATTCCAAAGGGAGGGTGAATTCAAGCAGCAAGATATATTGTCAATCAAAATTAATTAAGAAATTATATATCAATCAATAATGTTCTAAAAAGTATTGTAATGACCTCTGTTACTCTGTTTAAGCATAAACAAGATAATCAACCATGTTACCTATCTGGAGATTAGATCTTTTCCAATTAACTTGACTTAATTAACTCTCTAAGGTACTGAACTTTAGATGCCTCAGACACTGTACTTTAAGATGATTAGAATTGGGGAGCTCACTGGATTCACTGTTATTTTTAACATTACAAATATATATTTACTCATTAGACAAGCAGAATTCAAAATTTAAATTTATGTGCATGTGGGGGATGGCGGGAGCGAGGAGTTATGGAATTTAAAAAAAATGAGCCCAATATAGACAATTGAAATAAAAATTAAAGACTCTTGAGACCAGTCTTTGCTCCTTCATTAACGGTTATATGAAAGGAAGTCAGTCAATCTCCGGTAATCACATGGGGCTATTTCAAGTGGCCAGCTTTAATCATTCTTCTATGTACTGCCCTTGCTTCCGATCTAACAGGGACAATGGGAATAGATAAGAAAATCTTCAACTTCCTCCTCACACCCCCATCTGCCTTGGCATCCCTTGTTCCTGCCTTTTATATGAGGGGCAGCATAGTTCCACTTTCTATTTAAGGTGTGCCCCTTTACCTTTGCTCTAGCTTCCCTCCCCACTGACTCCATAGGAAGCTCACTCTGTTAGACAGCCAGTGTTTCTCTTCTGTAAACCTCAAACTACTCTTTTTCCACTAGCTCTTTCTCCTTGGTAAATACAAAGGCATAGGACTCCCCCTTTAGAAAGTAAATAAACAACACCTTCCTTTAACCTTTCAACTCTAACCTTATCTTTCTACTTCTTGAAAGATTTATCTACACTCCTTGCATCCTCCTTCTCAACACGTAGTCATGCCCCAACTGACTAGAGTCTCGTTTCTGCTCCCACCGCACGCTGCTCTCATGGAAGTCTTAACGACTTCTTCATTCAGTGGCCACTTCTCAGGTCTCATCTTATTTTTATTGAGGTGAAATTCTTATTAACATAACATTAAGTTTTTAACGAGTATGATTCAGTGATATTTAGCACATTCATTTGTTGTGCAATCATCACCTCTGGTTCCAAAATATTGCTTTTGCCCCCCAAAAGACCCTGAACTCATTAAGCAGTCTCTCCATATTCCCCCCAGCCCCTGGTAACTACTAATATGCTTTCAGTCTTTATGGATTTGCCTATTATAGACATTTCATATAAATGGAATCACATAATACGTGGTCTTTTGTGACTGGCTTCCCTCACCTAGAATATTTTTTTTTCAACATTCATCCATGCTGTACCATGTATTAGTAGTACTTTACTCCTTTTGAAGACCAAATAATATTGGATTGTATGGATTTACCACACTTTGCTTATCCATTCATTTGTGGATGGGCATTTAGGTTGCTTCCACTTTGTGGCAAATATTAATCTGATTTGGTTTTTCAGAAGCACATGACACTATTGACTTCCACCATCATAAACCTCTTCTTCCCTTGACTACTGAAATGGACCTCTCATCCAACTTCTCTGACCACTACCCTCACATTCTGTCTCTTATGGGTCCCTTCAGTGTAGGGGTTTCAAAGAATCCAGACTTGATATTCTTCTTTTCTCATTCTCTGTACTCTGCTTAGTTGAGCGAGCATACCTACTCCATAGTACCAATTACCAATGGCCCCTGTGGTGACTTTGTCTGCTTCTAGTACAGATCAAGGTGTACTCTTCCCAGTATGTGAAGAAAAGTGACACAAGAGTATTTGGAAGCACAGTGTGTAAACCATGTTTGGGACAGCTACGGAATAGTTTATGCTGACTCCCAATCCTCCACCATCCAGGAAAAGTCTGATCATTGGAAAAAGAAAAAATCTGGAACCAAATGCCTCTCATAATACTCTCCCTCCCTTCCACTGTCCCATTTTTTATCCTCAAACTACACATACACAATATGATTCAGTGGGGAAAGAAGTCAAAGAATATGTGTCATGTGGACAGAACAATTGGTTGACTCACTTTTTCATTTTTCAATCTATTGCTTTGTTGTCAGACACAGTGTCAGTGCAAAGTTTTAGCAGCAGGGGAAGGTTCCATTTCAGCAATTCATGCTTTTGTTATTTTCCTTTTTCTTCTCCTCAAACTGACTCACCTTTGGCTTAAGGAAATACACAATAGGCAAATATTGGCTCAAAAGACTATGCAATTTACATCTTAATGCAGAGTAATAAGTCTCATTGCAATTCTCCTGGGCAATACCTATCTTAGTACATTTTTTCCTTTTGCTTTCAGTTTAATTCTATTTTTACTTTGTGATGTTCAACAAGTAACAAAGATCAATGCTTTATATTTTTCATGGTAAAACTGGACATTGTAATATTAACTGTGCCCTTTTTCTTCCAGTCCTTCCTCAAGGACTGAAAAGAACAAGAGTCATTAAGAGGATGTCAGTGTCTCAAGAGAAATTATTTTGTTGTTAATAAAACTAACTGGAAATAATTTATCTAACCTTTACTAAGCATTTATTATCTACCACGTGTTTTCATAGACTTCTTGGCATACATACCTAGTATTGCAATTCATATATTGAATTGAAATTCTGCTAATTTTCTATTTCTCCCCCTTTACACTGTGAGTTTCTTTTGGCAAGGACAACATCTTGGGTGTTGGTTAGAATAACTGTCCATTCATTCATTTATTCATTCACTCAAGCAGTCAACTAATTACTGAGTGCCTATTGTGTACAGCATTGTTCTGTGTACTGGGTATTCAGCAACAAATAAAACAGACAAAAATCTTTGACTCTCCTAGTGCTCACATTCTCAGTGTATGTGACTGGGAAAGATGAACAATTAACAAGAAAGCAAATCATGCAGCCTGTTAAATGATAAGTCGTTTGAATTGAAAAAAAACAGGTAAGGGGTAGGGAGTGTAGGGAAGAGGAGGATTGTAACTTTAAAAAAAGGTAGTCAGAGTAGGTCTTACTGAGAAGATGACATTTGAACCAAGACCAGAAGGATGGGAAGAAGCAAGGCATATGGATATCTGTGGGAAGACTATTTCTGGTAGAAGGAACAACAAGCACAGGAGACCTTATGGGTGATTGCAGGGTCTTGATTTTTACTCTAAAAGAGATAAGAAGTTATAGTAAGGCTCTGAGGAAGAGAATGACAGGAGCTGATTTATGGTCTAGCAGAATTACTCTGGGTACTATGAAGAAAATAGACTGTAGAGGAAAAGGGGAAATGCAGATGAATCATTTAAGAGGCTACCATAGAGATCGCTAAATCAAGAGATGATGGTGGCTTGAATCAAGATTGGATCAGTAGAGGTTGAAGAAATGTTCATGCTCTGGATACATTTTGAAGGTAAAGCTGAAAGGACCTTCTAGAGTATGTGGATGAAAAAGAGAGAGAAGTGTAGCATGACTTGAGATTTTTTTGACTGGGAAAATCGGAGGATAGAGTTGTCATTTACTGAGATAGAGAACACTCTAGAAGGAGTATATTTGGGAAGAATCAGGAGGTCTGTTTCTTTTATGTGAAATTTAAGATGCTAAGTAGGAATGTTGAGTAAGCAAGTGGATGTATGAGCCTAGAGTTTAGGAAAGAGGACTGGGATGGAGATAGACACTTGGCAGTGGTTTGCATATAGATGGTATTTAAAGCCATGAAATTTGATGACAGCAACATAGAAGTGAGTATAAATGGAGTAAAAATAAAGAATGGGGGAAGAGGGAGAACCAGCAAAGGAGACTGAAAAGAAATGGTTCATCTCAGATGAGTTTCAAAGAGAAGAAGTAGTGAGCTGAGCCAAATGCTTCTAACAGGTCGAGCAGCATAAGGAATATGAGTGAATAATTGGGTTTAACAAAGTGGAAGTCATAAGCAACCTTGGCAAAAGCCATTCTGATGGAAGGAAATATTTGATATTAGCAGTTTCCACAGAGAATGAGAGGAAAGAAAATGACCATTTGGGAGGAGAAAAAGTAGAAACAGTAAATAAAGGCAACTTTTCTAACAGGAGTTTTTACTGTATAGAGGGGTAAAGAAGTAGGGCAGTCACTAAAGGGGAATGTGGCATCAACAGAGATTTTTTTCCTTAATTGAGAGAAATTATAATATGTGTGCATGTTTGTGAAAATGATACAGCAGAGAAAAGAAAATTGATGATGCAGGAGGCAGAGAGGAAAATGACTAGGACAAGGTCCTTGATCAGTAGGTGAGATGGGAAGAGTGTAGTGCATGAGTGTATAGCTCCCAGGGAGAACTTTCAATGTTAGTTGTTTGCATCTCTAACATGGGACTTGCAGGACTCTCTAGAATGTGAACTCCATGAGGGTAGGAGTGTTTGTATAATTTGTCCATCACTGTATTCCCAGTGCCTAGAAGGTCGTCTGGCACACATGAACAAAAGGATAACAGATATTTGTTGAATAAGTGACTAACTTGCTTCTATTTACTTGATGATGAATTACCCCAGTGCTTCAAGATGAGCAGAACAGTGCTATGGAGCTGTTTTTAAAAACATATTTATGTGTTTATTTATTTATTTTAATTGACAAAAGTTGCATACCTCTATTGTGCACAACATGACGTTTTGCAATATGCATAAACAATGGAATGACTAAATAGAACTAATTAACATATGTACTACCTCACATGCTTATTTTTTGTGGTAAGAACACTTCACATCTGCTCTCTCAGCGATCTTCAAGCATAATGCACTATTATTCACCAAAGTCACCATGTTGCAGAGTAGATCTGTTGGAGTTATTCCTCCTGTCTGATATTTTGTAACCTTTGACCAACATCTTGCCAAACTCTCCTCCTCCCTGCCATGCTATGGAGTTTTGATAATCAAGTGAACTGTACCCTAACATCAAGTTATTGATCTTCAGAAGCATACCATATATTCTAAAACTATGTTGTTACCTGTATGCATAATCTAAAAGTGATACGTAAGTGAACATCTGGGGAGGCTAGGGCAGCACCAACACTGCCATGAATGTGTCTTAAGTCTGTATTCAAAAACTTCTTTACATTTATTTTGAAAATGATAGTTTTGGAGACAACAGTCATTGCTGGGGAACTGTTAAGGAAGTGTTAGGCACACATCTGTTCAATCAAAGTTGCAGCTTAAAGCTGTGGGGAGAAGGTGGATGTTGTATCCTTTGGGCAAAGTGGAAAATCACCACCCTCTAATTAAAGAAAACTAGTGACAGAGTTTTTGATTCTTAGCACAAGGCTGTGTTATAATGGCTTTTCTTTTTAATTAGTTCTAAAAGCCAGTGGCTGATATAGGAGAGAACTATCAGTGCCTAAGATTGCCTTAGGGAGGTCCTGACAGTAAACTCCTCAGAGGAACAGCCTTCAAAACATGAAAGAGGCATTCTAAACAAAATGCTTATTCAACTCAATAAAATCACTTTTTCACAGTGATCATCTTACTTACACTTACATGTTTTGTTTCAGGTGTAAGGATGCATAGGTGAATAATATGCAGATCCCTACCTTCAAGGAGCTCATAGTTGAATAGTAAAGACTGTCCGGGAAACAGATAATTAAGGGAGCAGTTAAGGGATGATATAATAGTCTTGTTAAGGTGTATCTAGGAGGGACACCTAAAGCAGCTTAGGGAGGGGGTTTAAGGAAGAGTTAATTCTTTTCTTATAGCAAATTTCAAATGTACATTAAAGTAAAGAGAATTGCATATTTAACCCCTGCATACCCATATTCCAGCTTCAACAGTTATCAACATCTTGCCAACTTCACTTCATTAATTCTCTTCTCCTATTTTTTCCTGAGGTATTTCAAAGCAAATCACAGATCTTATGTTATTTCACCTATACATACTTAATGACACATCTCTGAGGAATTTTTTAGTTTAAATATATATATTTTATTTGAATTAGTATATTTTCTTATTTTAACCTTTAAATTTTTTAATTTTAAAATTGTGGGGTTCAGTTCAGGGTTGGATATACAAATATTCACAAATCATGAACCTCGCAGCAACCTGGATGGAATTAGAGTCTATAATACTGAGTGATCTTTCACAGAAACAAAGAACTGAGTATCACATGTTCTCACTCATAAGTGAACCTTGAACAACTACCATAATACTACAAGAAAAGGATTGACAATGGCGAGAAACTGTGGGGGAGGGGAGGGAAGTGAGGTGGGATTGACTGTAGTTAAGGAAGTTTTTAAAAGAACATAACCATTATTACATTTAGCATAATTAGCAATAAGGAAGCCCTCTTACGCAAGGTCACCTTTGAACACACATCTAGAGGACATGTAAGAGTGAGCCAAGAGAAGACAATGGACATAGCAGGTTGTGTTTCTGGCCAAGTGAAGACTATATGGCCTCTAAAGGGACAGGAAAGCCCACTAAAGAGAGAGTGTGGATGGCTCTGGGCCAAGCTCTACTTTCAAACTGTTTTGCTTAATCTTTGCAATACAGAATAGGAACTTATAATTAACTTCAGACAAGGGAAGATGGCTTTGAGACATTAGGTAACTGACCTATGATACTGCACCTAAAAAAGTAGAAGAGAAGATCTGTGAAGCCAGGTCTGTCTGATGACCTGTGTGCTTTACCACTGCACCATGCTACCTGCACAGATATTTGCGACCATCCTCATATTCCAGTGTTCATCCTTTCAATTATTCTATAGAATTTTCTACCTTGCTGATTCATGGTCAATGGATTTGCTTCTTAAAGAGTTAAAATGAACTTCTTTTCAGGAGGAGGAGTTGGTTGAAGAGGTTTAAAGCAGCAGAAATTCATAGCAGAACTCAAGCTTGCAATACGAATGAGACTGGCTCATCTACTGTTGCCAGGTAGTAGAATACTCAAATTGTAACAACAACAACAGCAACAACAACAACAAAAAGCTTCTGGAAGGGAAAATAATCTCCTGAGTGCTAAACTTGCAAAGCAATGGTGGGCATCACAAACGTAAGAACCCCCTTATTTTTTTTTTTTTTGAGAAATTCCAGTATTTGCTGATGCAGATATTCTAATGTAAGAAAAGGCTAATTATTATGTTTTTACGAGAACTGAATTTTGTATTTAATTAAAAGATTAAGTTATTCCTTGTTGCTAACAGGCTGTGTTCTCAGTGAAGCCAAATATTATGACAATTGCCAAGTTTATTAGATGGTTTATTGTGTGAATGCTAAAAGTCTATTTTACAGAGACTCTCCCTCCCTATCTTATTAGCTTCTGCCTCAAACCAAGGTTTTAGGTCTCACAATTTCCCTGCCATTGGAATTTGGCAGTTCTGTCATTCTCATGGCATGCATTTAGTTTCAGGTCTCTTCTTTACAAAGTGATACCCCAAAGCCTGGCACTCTACAACTGTTGGTTGTGTTTGGATAATTTTTCCTCACTTCCATTATGGCAGCATCGAAATCACAAGAAAGAAGGCACAGCATGGTGAACCTGTTTCATAACCACTCTCGCATTCCAGCACAGGAAATGGTGGCTAACACATGGACTGCAACCCGAGACAGACATGGGTTCTTGTTCCAGTCGCACTACTGACTGGTTGTGGAACTGGGGAAAGCAAACGTGAGTATGGTGTGGTGAGGAAGCACCTATGCTTTCTTCCAGGCTACCTTGGTGTGAAACCCAGTTCAGTTCCTTGCTTAGCTGTTTATGTTTTGTCAAATTATTTAATATCTCCATGCCTCAATTTCCTCATCTGCAGAATTGGGATGCTAATAATACCGTCTACCCCATGGAGTTGTGGGAGGGGGGAACTGAGCGTTTGGCAAATTGATGTTAGATTTCATTAACTCCCCAGTGTCCCATATCAGAGGGGAGGGAATATTTTGTGTTTGTTGAGAACTTAAAAGACAGCAAAAATCTGTTTTGCAAACGATGAAACAAATCAGAATTCTATTTGCTTGATATGCACATGAGAGAAGGAATATTGCAAGTTGTTCACAGTAATGGCCACACAAGGCTAGGAGGGACAGCTTGTGGCGTGTCTACCAGGACTGTGTCTGAGTCACTCCAGGTCAAGGAAACAGCTACACTCTTTGAGTTAGAGCATCTTGGTTTCCAAGAAGGGTCCCATACAATCAACCTGTCTCTCTAGCACTGGGAAACTCCCTGGGGTGAAGAACCTGCTGACTACAGACAAAAGGTCATCAGCCTGGGGAAGGGGTTCCTGATTGTCAGAAGGAAACAGCATTACTGCAGGATTATTAGGATGCCTCATCACAATCTAGGGGTTTTAATAACATCCTAAACATCTTCTAAAAGTTGATTTAAAATAAAAAACTTGCTTTGTTTAGAAAACAGAGGTTAGCAGCCTTGTTATATTTAAACGTTACCTAAACATTAAACAAATCCCAAAGAAAATTTGCCTATTACTAATTTGAGGTGAGGGGAAAGGAAAGAAGAGGGGTTAGGGAAACAAAGAAAAAGCAAAAATGATAAGGAAGGTACGGAGCAGAGGAAGGGAGGAACTAGAAATATATAGTGGAGAAGTGTGGAGAAGACCCTGGACACAAAAAGCCACACTGGGACACAGCTGCATCATGTCTTGAGAAATCCCTTAACTTGATAGTAGAAAAGCTTTTTAGATCCCACTTATTCAAACTTATTCAAATCTGTTAATGTTAGAGATGGGGAAGCTGAGGTCTGCCTTCTCATGGTCACATAGGGAGTTGATGGGAGAGCTGGGTCAGGAACCCTGGCCACTTGCCTCCTGACCTGGGTCCCTAAAAATTATTGCCCCCTCCTGTGTGCTTGTGTTGGTTGGAAATGAGAACTATTTTCCTTCTAGAATACCTGCAATGACATTCAGGAATATTCATGCCACTTCCTGCCCTGGAGGTCAAACTTTCATTGCATATCGTACTTTATAAGTGATATATGATTGCTTGGGAATGGGTTGAGTTCTTTGGGAGGCCAAGAGGTGGAGAAGGGCCTCACCGAAGCCCTGGAAATAATCATCAAGGACCCCTACTAACCTGAGAGAAACAAAGAAAGCCCTGACTCTTCCACCACTTTATCAAAGCAGATTAAAAATGAAAGTTGTGAATTCTTCTGAGAAAGTATTGGTGCTTTTTAGTTTTATTAAAGGGCAGTTTTCTCTTTCTTGATATTCATGCTGGTCCCATGGAGTGATGATTTGACCCACTGATACTCAGTGACCTGGGAGAAGAGAGAGATAAAGCTTTTTTCAAAGTGGCCTGGAAGGATTCCCTTGAGATACAGATGAAAGCCAGTAATTTTCAAAATTGTTCAGAGTAATTTTACAATGTAGACAAAAGCAAATATATACTACTTCTGACTATAAATTCTCTCACCTTCATTCCACCCATAAATACATTTATCTGATGAATTTACTGACTTCCCATCTTTTCTTTGAATTTTCATCCTATGCTAATGGAAAGCTCAGACCTGTACAGAACAGCAGCCCCTTCATCTAGTCCAGGCCCCAGCCTCTGCAGCTTTAGTTCATCTTTGTGAATTTCAGTACTATCTTGCAGTAAAAACAAGATCACTATCAATTTGTTTGATGTCCCTTGCAAACAGCAATAGGACATTATTAATTCTCTTCCAAGACCTTTCCCCTCTCACCAAGGGATATAAACAGAGTTATTCTAAACCATTTGCTGTGTTTTGACATTCTTTTCAGAATAATTACCCTAACCCATCCACAAGAGCAAAGGAGGACATAAAAGATAAAACTGCCGGAGTGTAAGTCAAAGATCAGTTAAAATACCCAACACTTGTCAAAAATAATATTTAGAAAAAAGATTTCCCCAAAATATTTTATGCTAATTTCCACAAGATTGTAAAGGTCAGTGGGGCAGACCCCACGCTGAGCAGTAGATTCAGAATGGAGAGCTAGACATCCAGTTGTGTATGAATAAAAGAATGTAATGCATCCAAGAAGGATATTTCTTTTTTGATGAAAATGTTTTTTAACAGATCCCCAAAGATAATGAGGTTGTAGCAGCGAGTTAGACATTAAATGATGAAATTCACCAAAAAACTTCACTGTAAGAATTTCAACTATAGAAATGGCAACAGCCCCTCTAAATTGCCTGTTAGTTGGTACTGAGGGGCACAGCCAGTTACCATGTGGTTTAAGGGTGGCTAAAACTTACACCTAAACAATCAGACTCTAAAACCTGTGCTCTTAACCAGGGATGCTATCAGGAATGGGAGTCAGATGAAGCTCAGAGATGGGGGTGTGGTCACTTAAAATATACAGCCCATCCTCCCCACTAAACCTAGAAGTATGTTGGGAAGCAGAGGCAGTGGGTAGGAGGAAGGCTTCTCAGAGTTAGAAAAGAGTTTTGTTTTACTCTTTGTTAATTTCTCATTCAAGTTTCTGAAATCTGTCCCGTAGATAGAGTATCATTGAAGTGTAGTTGGTTGGAATCTCTTCCTTTAATCATAAGATTTTTTGAAATTGGTGATTTTATAGGACACACTTGTGGATTGAATTGTGTCCTCCAAAAAGGTGTGTTAAAATCCTAACTCAGGATACCTTTGAAAGCGATCTTATTTGGAGACAGGGTTTTTGCAGATGTAATCAAGTATTTTGATGAAAATATTTTTAAACAGGTCCCCAAAGATAGTAAGGTTATGGCAGTGAGTTTATAGTTGTAATAAGTTTGCAGCTGTAGTAATGTCATACTGGATTAGAGTGGATTAGAGACAGGAGTGATGCATCTAAAGCCAAGGATTGCCAAGGATTGCCAAGGATTGCAGCAACCACCAAAAACCAGAAGGGGCAAGGAAGGGTAGACCAGCCATTAGAGACAGTGCAATCCTGCTGACACCTTGATTTCAGACTTCTAGCCTCTGGAACTGTGTGAAAATAAATTCCTGTTGTTTTAAGCCACCAAATGTGTGGTTATTTGTCATGACAGTCCCAGGAAACTAATAAAGACATTATTACTTTAGCTTGTGTTAAGGAACAAAGTTAGTCCTCCAGTGAACAATGTTTTTTTTGGCTCTTCTGTTTAAGAATGAAGTATTAATGTTAATCCATTCTGGAGAGATACTCCCAAATGAGTAACCATATCATTTTTCAAGAACACTAGGGTGAAGTTTAATTATGTTATAATTATGTTCTATTGTCTACTCATAATAAGCTATCTATAGATATCTGCTGTGCAGACTGGACGGTCAACCTAAAGTATTTGCTGTTTGCTAAATTCATTCCACCTACCCCACTAATTTATCATTTTCATGTCGCTATGCTTCTTAAGATCCTTAGTTTCTACATTTTGGTCAACTTTGGAACAATTCCCGGAAGACAGTTCCCTCCATGGGGTCAATTGCAAAAACAACCCTTAATCTTCTGAAACAGATCTTTGGTAACAAAGCGTTCCAAGCACCTATTATTTCCTTTAAAAAGTTCTCTCTTCATTAACACCAACCAGTTCTTATTGCTATTTCAATAGATTTTCATTTTGTATTGCTGTTGATAAAAGTGTGTGCTTATCTCTTTCACCATTATGGCTGAAAATTAGCAATATTTAGTGTATCACTTTACAACCAAAAGACTAGAACTTTGTGACAGTGAACTGGTCATCTTGTTATCTTGAAATGTCTTTAAACACACACACACACACACACACACACACACACACACACGCACGCACTCTGCCTTATCTTTAATATTGCTGCCAAGAAGCTAGTATTACTGTCCAATATAACTTTTGTGTTATATAAAAGTATCTGATTGACCTGGTTTAAGTGGCTTGGTCAGGGCCTTACTGAAGATGAAAGCTCTGCCCCTACTTTGCCTAGAAGTGTATATTCTCATGCAAAGTTAATATAATGTCTGAATTCTTTGTGCTTGTGTGTTATCTAGCAATTTTAATATAAATTACTATAATTAAGAATATTTAAATGTTATTATGTTAAATGTTTTCGAACCTCAGATGAGAAAACCAACTGCCACACTGTGATTATTTTGTTGACTAAAGGTCAGCCACAGAACAAATTTCCAAGCAGAGTAAGGTGATACCTCAGTTTTCCAGGACAGTCAAAATTTTGTATAATTTTATGTTTTATAGTGAAAGCTCTTTATTTCTATATTTTATTATAAGTATATAGTTCAAAAGAGAAAACTCTGAAAAGGTTTATGTTGAAAAGTGTGCCTCCTTTGTCTTCAATAGGACAGGTAAACAGTGAACGTTAAGTGTCAATCTAATATCCCACATGGCAGTTTCCCTATTAGAGGTAACTGGTCTTCCCTAATGTTTGAATTCTTAACTGAAGACCCTCATCATGCACCTATAAAAGTAACTCTACAAGAGATCTGCAATCAGAGAGGTCCACCAAGGTCATGCGTTTCCCAGCATGTTTCCTCCATCCGCCTGCCTGGGAATTTCTCTGAAACCCCCACATTTCAGTGATTCTTCAAGGCTAAGTAGCTAATGCAGGATAATACACCATCCAGAAGGCTTCCATTAAATGAGAACATGTTAAAAGAGGGAGGAAAATTCTGGGACATATGTGCTCTGGTCTTCTCTTATTCATACATGAGCTTGAGTTTGTCAATTCTACCAAATGTTGGACACCTTGGAATCCAGAGAGAACATTTTTTTTGTGAATGATAAGTTCCAGGAATGGGGAGAGGGAGTAGAAAGGAGGCCTCAGCCTGTTCTGGATAATGATACTGGGGGGTGACTATGAAGGGATGCTTAATAATGAACTGACATCATCTCTGTTGTAATGGCCTACTTACACACCCGAACCCTTCACTTCAAACCTCACCACATACTGCATATCTTTATCCCCCAGACTTGCATGATGAGGCCTAAGCCTGATGTTACTACTATAGAGCTATAACGCCATAGAGCACTACAGAATAATATAGTGATCAAGAGCTTGGGCTTTTGCAGTGAGACAGTTGGATTTGAATTTCGTCTCCACTATGTACCAGCTGTGTGACCCAGGGAAAGTCACTTGACCTCTCTGGATGTTCAGTTTTTCATCTGTAAAATGTGGATGATGAAACTTCCCTAACAAAGTTATTGTGAGGATTAAATGACATAGTGCTTAACACACTGTCTTGCACATAATAAGCAGTAAGTAAACATTAGCTATTATTAATGAACTCAGTTCAGGCAAATTAGCATTTGTTCCTGATGGTCAGTCACTGAACAGCACATCAAATGGTTGATGAATTGATCTAGTTCAGTCCACGAGAAGACTGAGGCAACCTCAGTCTATCTATTTGTGGACTAGTTCTATCATCTTACTAATCGAATAGGGCATCTAGTGGTCTAATTCCCTACTATCCAATGTAACTGCTAGCAATTGCTCAGTTAAAGAATGGGGAGACAGAATGACTAACAAGGCTTCAGAATATTCCAACAAATATATTTGGCTAATTATACTTAGGGAAGGGGGGCTGTGTAGGATAGCCCCCAAATTTTACTGTATTTGTATTATTTAGCCTCCTTACCACATTTGAAGAGTGTCCTGTATGACTCTGAGTGAGCCTGGCTTCCAGATAGTTGGGATCACTCCCCTTCTAGCTCTCCCCTTCAGACCCAGAAACCCTGTGAAAATGTTTTCTTATTAAGGTAATTGATATTTTGAGGCTCTAGGAAAGGCACAGCTGGGATGCCAAAATGTTTGGTATTCCATATCAGAAATGCCAGTGGTGAGGAAATAACTTTAACATATACCCATCGAGAGGAAGGCAACCAGCCCATGGAAAGATCTAGAGACCAGGGACGGTAGGCTTCATGTATTTGAAGGGTTCTTAAGTAGATGAGGGAGTGGGCATGTTCTGATTTATTCCAGTGGGACCAGTAGGTAGAAGGTCTGGGAAGACAGATTTGATAAGACAGGGTTGTTTCAAAATGCAGAGTTCCCACTGATGAAGATGTCCAAGCAGAGGCTCAATGACCAATTCTTAGGAAGTCTGGGGAGAGCATTCCCTCCTTTGAAAGATATGACTGGATAATAGTTAAATATTCTTCTACCTCTAAGATGATATTACCTGATGACTGTATAAAACTAGAAAATCCACATTTGTTATTTCATTATTTCAGGAGGCTTCCATTAGATTTTAAGTCACCTTATGGATAATCCCATGACAAAAAATTGCTGATCTAGTCAAAGGAATGATTTTAACCTATTTTATATCCATTAAGGCTTAGTTACTTGCTCCAGTCTAAATTACTTTTTAAAACAAGTAAACAGTTTATCACTGGTATTGAGATTATACAAAGAATATATGTTATTTGCAAATACGTGCAGTAGGAGAAAGAAAAATGTGCCCTAATAAAATTACAGCTCATAAGTTTCAACATTAAAAACCCTGATTTAATTTTATAATCCTTCCTTATGAAGTCACTGAAGATTTGTAAGCCTTTGCCTAATGAGGATCTACAGTATAACTGCCATAGAACTCTGAGGATGGAGGGGCAATGTACCTCGAAAAACATTTGAAAATCCATTTAATTATATCGGGCCCCATGACAAGCATTTATGAATGCACACATCAAAAACTAGAAGTGCGATTTGGAATCACATATTATCGGCTGAATAGCAGAAACAACACTAAGTACAACTCTGCTTCCTTTCCCTGATCAAGAGGACTGAATCAGTTACATTCAAGTTTTGGTTTCCTCAAGGAATAAAAGGAATAAACCTACTGCGCCATACTGTTTTAGCAGAATCAAATTTCCTAATTCCTAATACTGAGTCCTTATAACTTCTGCAAAACTAGTAGATACACCATATTTCTGTGGAGCTCCATTGCAGGCAATGGAGACTCTGAGGCTGTTCATCCAAGCAAAGAGAATGGGTACAACAGCATCCTAGGCTTCCCACACACTGCTGTTTGCACCTTAGGTGTTATAAACTGAATACTAATTAGGTTTTAACACTTGTAATTAGATGGTTTATTCATGCTGTTGTAATTTATCTTTCTTTTCCAAATTTGGTTTCACAGTTGTCACTTTCTAGATCATTGCCTGAGCTTTGGTGGCATCATTGATAACTTTCCGCAGCCATTGCTCAATGTTTATTTGTTGAATGAACAAATTTTTCAGAATCCAACCACTTCTGTTTTACTGCAATAGCCTCCTACTTGTCTCCTAAGCTGGCTTTGCCTTTTCTATTCTTGATCACTTACAGTCTGTACTCAACACAGCTGCCAGAGGAGTTCTGTTAAAATCAAAAGGAGATAAGCAGACCTTGAACAATTAGAATACTATAAGAAAGCATTTGGTAGTAATGGGAAACTGTCAGGGGAAGGGGGGTGGGATTGGCAGTTGAGGGAAACTGCTAGGGGAGGGAAGGGCATACCTCATCAGCAAGGGTACCTGCATAATCAACGTTTGTATACCTAACCCTGAATTGTACCCCACATCCTTATAATAAAAAATAAAAGAAAATGTTACTCAAAAATCAAAAGGAGATGATGGCCCTTTTCTGTAAAACTTCCTCTGGTAGTTCACCATTTGACTTAGGATGAAAAACAAAGTCCTGTGTAAGGCCTGATCTACAAGGTTCTATGCAGTCTTGTCCCTTTATCTTTTCTCTGACTCCTCTTCCATCCTCTCCCCTTCATTTCCCCTACTTTAGTTGAGTAGCCTCCTCACTCTCCTAGTGTCTAGAGTGCTCCTCCCTTAGGGGTTTTCCACTGGTAGAGCTTTTACAGTAGTGAAAATTCTTTTCTCCCAGTTATCAGCAAGACTAACTCCCTTAAGCCTTTCAGGTCTTTCCTTATCACCTTGACCATCCTTGCAATTACAACTCCACTTCCGTTATCCTGCTCTTTCTCATACTTAAGTATAAATCTGATAAAAATATAAGGAATCTGTAATCTGAAAGCCATAAAATGATGATAAAATAAAAATGTGAATAAATGGAGAGGCATACTATTTTCATAGATCGAAAGATTCTACATAGCAAGTATCAATGTTCCTCCAATTGATATAGAGGTTTAATGCAATTCTTATTTAAAAAAAACAGCAAGATTATTTTGTAGATATATACAGTTTGATCTTACAATACATGTGGAAAAGTAAAAATAAAAAAGCTAAAATAGCAAAAACATTTAAAAAAAGAAGAATGAAGTTGGATAAATCATTCTCCCTGATTTTAAGACTTATAGTGTGCTATTGTACTTAAAATAGTTTAGTGTTGGCTGAAGGTAAACATATAGTTTAGTGGAGCAGGTAGAACAGAATAGAGAATCCAGAAATAGACCCATAGAACTATGACCAACTGACTTCTAAAAAATATACAAAAACAGTTCAATAGTGTTTCTCACCAAATGATGGTGGAGCGTTTGGATATCCATAGGGAAGAGAGAGAGAGAGAGAGAGAGAGAGAGAGAGAGAGAGAGACTCTTCATCTAAACTCCTCAGTTTATATAAAATTAACTCAAATTGGGCAATAGATTTATTTATTTATATTCTATACAGCTCTTAACGTTTATTTCTTTATTTAATCATTAGTTGTGGGGTACAAGTGAGGGTTTCCTACATAATTAGTTTGCATGAGGTACAGTTTGGGCTTCTAGCTAGACTTCTCTCCCCCTTATAGTAGACTATGTACCCAGTGTGATACCTACCATATGCCCTCCTCCTTCCCTCCTCTCACAGTGACCAGCATCTGCCAGTCCCACCCTTGTGTCTGTGTGACCAGTAATCAGGGCCTGCTTATGAGTGAGAAAATGTGGTATTCAGTTCTTTGCTTCTGTGATAGCTCACTTGGCATGATGGTCTCCAGCTGCATCCATGTTGCTGTAAAGGCACTGATTTTGTTCTTCTTTATGGCTGCATAATATTCATCATGTATATGTGCCGCATTTTCTTTATCCAGTCCACTTTCAAAGGGGTCTGTGTTGGTTCCATATTTTTGCTATTGTGAAAAGTGCTGCAATAAATATGTGCGTGCAGGTGTCCTTTTTGTAGAGTGATTTATGTTCCTCTGGGAGATATATTCCCAGGAGAGGGATTGCTGGATCATATGGAAGCTCAAATGCATACCCACCAATAGTGTAGAAGTATTCCCTTTCCTCCATAGCTGCTCCAGCACCTGTTTTCTTTTGTTTGTTTGTTTGTTTTTATTTATTAATGATAGCCATCCTTGCTGGTGTTAGGCGGAATCTCGTTGTAGTTTTGGTTTGCATCTCCCTGATGATTAGTGAGGCTGAGTACGTTTTCATGTGTCTGTTGACTGCTCTGATGTCATTTTCAGAGAAGTGACTGTTCATGTCTTTTGCCTACTTTTTAATGGGGTTGTTTGATTGATTTCCTTTCAATTTGTTTGAGTTCCTTGTAGATCCTGGATGTTAGGCCTTTGTAAGATGCATAGCCTGCAAATATATTTTTTTTCACAATGGATAATAGATTTAAATGTAAAACATAAAACCATAAAACATTAAGTAGATAAAATAGGATAAAATCTTCATGACATGAGGTTAAGAGATAAATTGTCAGATATGGCATCTAAAGCATAATTCTGAAAAGAAAATATGACAAATTGAACTTCAAAAAAATTAGAAACTTTTATCTGTCAAAGAAACTGTCAAGAAAATGTAAAGACAAACCACAGATTGAAAGAAAATGTTTGTAAACCACATATCTGACAAATGACTTGCATTCAGAGCACACAAAAAACCCCTTAAAACTCAATAGTAAGAAAACAACCACAGAATTCAAAAATGGGAAACATACTTGAACTGAAACATCCTCAAAGAGGATATAAGCAAATACGCTAATGAAAGAATGTTCAATGTCATTAGTCATTATGGAGATGCAAGTCAAAATCTTGGTAAGAATCACCACATGCCTGTTTAGAATGGCTAAATATTTTTTGTAAATACAACACCAATTGTTGGCACAAATTCACAGCAACAGCACTTCTCATTAATTGCTGGTGGGAATGTAAAATGTTACAGTTTTTCTGAAATACGGTTTAGTAAATTCTTATCAATTTAGACATATGCCTACCATATGACTCAAATATGCCACTCTTATGTATTTACTCTTAGGTATTTTACCATATGATCGAATATTTTCAAGTGAGCTGAAAAATTATGTTTACACAAATACCTGTATGTGATGCTCATAGCAGCTGTATTCATAATTGCCCCAAATTGGAAGCAATGAAGATATCACTCAATAGCTGAATGAATAAACAAATTGTGGTCCATCCATTCAATGGAATATGATTCAGTGAAAAAAGAAATGAGTTGCTAATGCACACATCAATATGAAAGAATATTAAACACATTTTATTAGGCAGACAAAATATATAGCAAAAATTATGTATTGTGTGATTCTATTTATGTGACATTCTGGAAAAAGCAAAAATTTGCAGATAAAAAAGATATCAATGACTGCCAGGAGTTAATATAGGAGGAATGGCTGGCCATAAATGAGGCTTCATAAGGGGATTTTTAGGGCTATGGGATTGCTATCTATGGTACAATGACTGATAGATATACAAGCATATTTTCCAAAATCTACAGAAATGTACATCACGGCATGAACTCAACTGTATGTACATTTAAAAAAATTAAACAGAATGTCAGAGAAAACTAGGATGGAATGAAGACTGTGACAAATGGATCTAACTATATTATAAACATATGATATAGTCTTGCTGTAAAGGGTGGAGAAAAAAGTAGCTAATATAAACTTGGAAAACAATATTTTTATTAAACATTACATGGCTAAGGATAAAATTACTGTATATAGACTGTATATTCTAGGGGGTAAATTTGTCTCTCAACAGGAATACAGGGTTAGCATTTCTGAAACTACTTTACATACACACTAGGGTTGAAGAAATAAGTAAATGGATGGTGGATAAATGGTGGGAGCCAGATTTCTCACAGTCAATGAAAGAAGTTTCAAATAAGCAAGGAAAGAATGGTAGAAAAATGAACCATACATACGTATATATTCATATACAGAACTAAATACATATATGAGGGCGACCCCCCGCCCTCCCCCCAAAAAAGAATTATCTTTTGGAGGGTAGACCCCTTGTAGCACAGGCTTCCTGTGCTAGGTAAGTTTCTAGGCATCAGAGTACCAGCTAGTGATGCTGTGAGAGGCTGCATTCAGCTTCAGTAATTGTTTTCTTGAGGTTCTTTTAATGCATTTGCCCATTTCATGATGGGTTATTTACACGAATAATTTGCCTACACCATGCTGAGTGTACTGCCGTTTTTAACCAAAAACATCATGACCCCTGTGCCCTGTCCTCACTATTCACCTGATCTTGCACTGAAGAAATTTTTTTTTTTTGGTTTCCCCAAGTGAAAACATTCCTCAAAGGAAAACACTTTGCCCATGTGAAAGAGGTGAAAACAGAAACAAAAACAAAAACAAAAACAAACAAACAAACAAAAAAGCAGAAGCACTAAAAGGCATCAAAATTGATGAGTTTAAAAACTGTTTTGAGCAGTGAAAAAAGCATCTCGATAGGTGTATTGCATCAAACGGAGAGTACATTGAAGGAGACTGAAGTGTAAACATATAATAATAAATACACATTTTTAAAAATAAATAAATTCTGGATTTTGGGGATCCCCTTTGTAAACAAAGGAATATTATTCTGCCTTTAAAAAAGAAGTAGATCCTATCACTTCTGACAACATGGATGAACCTGGAGGATGTTATGCTAAGTGAAATAAGCCAGGCACAGAAAGACAAATACAAGTCTTCAACATACAAACGAGTTCCATTATTAAAGCATGTTCATAATCCAAATTTGTTGTAAGTCCAACAAAGGTAGCCTAGGTACCCAACTAACACAATTGGCTATCTAGAACTGTATGCATTTAATAAGCTATACTGCCACCTAGTGGAGAGAAATGCATAACAAAGCACATTTGCCTTTTTGAAAGTTTGCAACTTGAAGGTTTGTATGTAGGGGATTTACTTTTGGTAAATCAAAATCATATCAAGCATTTTCTTGGATACTTGATAAAAATTCATATCAAGTGTCTATGTAGATACTTGAATGATTTCACTTATATGTGGAATTTTAAAATGTGAACTTCTAGAAGCAGAGAATAAGAATGTTGGTTTTCAAAGCTTGGGGGCAATGAGAGGTGATGGGGTGATGTTGATCAAAGGGTAAAAAGTTTTAGTTCTACAACAGTAGTAAGTTCTAAATATGCATTTTGTATTGTACACCTTAGTGACTACAGTTAATAATGCATTACATACTTGAAAATTATTAAGATAATAGATCTTAAATATTCTCAGCACAAATTATGTGAGGTGTGGTATATGTTAAGTAACATGGTTTAATTACTTCACAATATAAGAACATCACATTGTATACCATGAATATATACAATTTTTATTTGTCAATTAAACCTCAGAAAATCTGGAAAAAAGAGAAAATAGCATCAATACGATGTAGTCTTTTTTGTTTTTATTTTACAGATGTGGGGTACAATTCAGGGTTAGGTATACAATTGGTCATCATACAGGTGAAGTTTGGGCCTCCCTTTTGGTCTCCACATCTCCTTGTTTGAGGTTGGGTACCCTTATTGATGTTATGCCACCTCCCCTGGCAGTTTCCCACTACTGACAGTACCTTTCTTATAATATTATTATAAATGTTCAGGGTTGGCTTGTGAGTGAGAACATGTCATACTCAGTTCTTTGTTTCTGTGACAGATCACTGAGTATTGTAGACTCTAAATCCTCCAAGTTGCTGTGAAGTACATAATTTTTTCCTTCTTTATGGCTGTGTAACATTCCTTATGTATATGTACATTTTCTTTATCCCGTCCACTTTCAATTTTTAATGGGAAAAAAATTTTTACCAACTGTATATCTGACAAAGGTCTAACATCAAGGATCTGCAAGGAACTCAAAACAAACAGCCTTATTAAAAAGCAAACAAAAGATATAAATAGCTACTTCTCAAAAGAAGACATACAAGCAGCCAACAGATACATGAAAAAATGCTCAGTTTCATTAATCATCAAAGAAATGTAAATTGAGATACCAACTAACTCCATTCAGGAGGATATGTCCAACTACTATATTTATTTGGACTTTACCAGTTTTCTCACCAGTGGCCTTTTTCTGCCAAGATTCAATCCAGGATACCATGTTGCAGTTAGTGTGATGTCTTTATTCTCCTATAATCTGTAACAGCTCTCAGTATGTCTTTCTCTTCTATGAGCCTGACTGTTTTGAAGAGTACTGGTCAGTTATGTTGTAAGACATCTCTTGGAGTGAGTTTGATGTTTTCTCATAATTAGGCTGGGGTTATATATTTCACATATGGTATCAACATGACTTATTACTGATCATATTAACATTGATTACTTGTTTAAGGTAGTGTGTTCCAGGTTTTTCTATTGTAAAGTTACTACTTTTTCTTTTCTATACTCCATTTCTTATAGAGAAGTCATTAAGCCCAGCTCACATTAAGTGCAGAAACAATTAAGCTCTGCCTTCTGGATAGAGGGAGTATCAAAACATTTGTGAATATATATCAAAACCACTAGAGTATTTAATGTATATTTTAATACATATTTTGTGGAGAGATATTTTGAGGCTATGCAACTGTACTGTTTCTTCTTACTGTTGTGCCACCTCATGTCAACATTCATCATTGGATCTTACCTGCAGCAATTATTACTACGGTGTTCTAATGGCAATTTTCTATTTCTCACATTTTCACACATTTGTTATTGGGTATTATTCTGTAAGGAGGATTTCTCCCTTCTCCCTAGTTTACTTATCTAGTTAATCATTTTTATATCAATATGGATTCATGAATGTTTAGTTCATTCTTTGTGCTGCAATCCAATACTATCAATATATCAATTTTTTCTTTTTTGCTAGAATTATTTCAACTTTAGCTATTTGAGAACTCTTTCAAGTTGACTCCTGGGTGCTTGTGAAATACTTTCATCCTTTTTGTTGCACTGTTCCTGCCCCAACCCTAGAAGAGTCGTTTTGCCAAAGAGCCCTGGATCCTTTTATGGGAGAATGATATTTAGAAACTACGATCTGGGTGCAGGGTATGCTCATTGCTGCTGGGATATTACTGCTTCTAAGACCTCTAAATGGATATATGTAAAATATACAGAGGGAGACAAAAATGTGTACACATTTTAAGAAAGGAAATAATTGTATTAAAATTATAATACTCAATATATGCCAATAGTAAAATATGAACACAAGTCACATTTGCCTTCTGCAATTACAAGAGGTGCTCAAAGTGATTACCATCAGCATCCAGACACTTCTCATTATGGTGAACTAAAAGTAATACATAGATAACACCTCTTAAAATCTGTATTCAGTTTTGGGCACTCCCAGTATATACACATACATGAATACTAACCGATGTACATGATTCATATGAGAGGGGACATCCAGAAAATTGGAATTTATGTATTAAAAATTGTACATTTATTCTTATGTGTTTAAACTTCAGTTGCCTTCAAAGTGCTTTCCATCTCATGCAATACACCTATTGAGATGCTTTTTCCACAGTCAAAACGGTTTTTGAACTCATCAGTTTTGATGCCTTTTAGTGCTTCTGCCGTTTTTTGTCTCATCTCTTCAATATCAGCAAAATGTTTCCCTTTGAGGACTATTTTCATTTGAAGAAACAAACAAAAAAGTCACTTGGGGGCAAGATAGGGTGAATAGTGAGCATGGGGCATGGGGTCATGCCATTTTTGGTCAAAAACTGCTGAACACTCAGCATGGCATAGGCAGGTGCTCTTGTAAGTCACCCATCAAGAAATGGGCAAACATGTTGAAAGAATCTCCAAGAATTCACTGAGGCTGAATGCAGCCTCTCACAACAACTCTAGCTGGCACACTGATGCCAATTGGTTCCTAGAACACTTGCCTTGTGGGGAAAGCCTGTACTATAAGGGGCCGGTCCTCCAAAAAAGTAATTCTGCTTTTTTAGGATACCCCTTTGTACATGCCCCATTTTCTTTATTGATTCATTTGTTGTTGGACCCTTAGATTAATTCCATATCTTGATTATTGTGAATAGTACTGCAATAAACATAAGAGTGCAAATATTTCTTTGACATACTGATTTCATTTCCCTTGGATATATACTCAGAAGTGGGATTACTGGATCATATTAGATCTATTTTCAAAGTTTTGAAGAACCTCCATATTGTTTTCTGTAATGGTTGTACCAATTTACATTCCCACCAAGAGTATTCAAGGGTTCCCTTTTTGCACATCCTTGCCAACAGGTGTTTTCTTTTGTATTTTTGATAATAGTCATTCTAACAGGTGTGAGAGGATATCTTATTGTAGCTTAATTTGCTTTTCTCTGAGTATTAGTGATGGTGAGCATTTTTACATTCCTTTTGGTCATTTTTATGTCTTCTTTTGAGAAATGTATATTTAGGTATTTTGCCTATTTTTAAATTGGGTTATTTTTTCCTTGCTATTAAATTGTTTGTGTTCCTTATATATTTTGTATACTAACTCCTTATCAGATGTGTGGTTTGCAAATATATTCTCCCATTTCTTAGGTGGTGTCTTCAATTGCTGGTTATTTCTTTTGCTGGGCAGAAGATTTTTAGTTTGATCTCAATTCCACTTGATTCTCATTGCCTGTACTTTTCAGAGTATATCCTAAATTCATTGCCCAGACTACTGTCAAGATGTTTTTCCACTGTGTTTTTTTCTAGTAGTTTTAAAGTTCCAAGTCTTACATGAAGTCTTTAATTGATTTTGAGTTGATTTTTGTACATGCTGTGAGATAAAGGTCCAGTTTTATGTCTCTGCATGTTGACATCCAGTTTTTTCCACTACAATTTACTCAAGAGACTATCTTTTCTCCATTGTGTGTTCTTGGCACCTTTGTTAAAGATCAATTGATTGTAAATGTGTGGGTTTGGTGCTATGCTCTTTATTCTGCTCCATTGGTATATATGTCTGTTTTAATACCAGTATCATGCCGCTTTCCTTACTATAGCTTTGATGTATATTTTGAGGTCAGTAAGTGATACCTCCAGCTTTGTTCTTTTTATTCAAGGTTTTTTGACTATTTGAGACCTTTTGCGGTTCCAGACAAAATTTATTATTGTTTGTTCTGTTTCTGTGAAGAAGGTCATTAGATAGGACTGCATTGAATTTGTAGATAACTTTGCATGGTGTGGATATTTTAACAATATTGATTCTTCTAATTCATAAACACAAGATATATTTCCAAATATTTGTGTTTTCTTCAATTTCTTTGGTCAGTTTTATAGTTTTCAGTGTAAAGGTCTTTCCCCTTGTTAGTTAAATTTATTCCTTAATATTTGTTTTTTGATGCTATTGTAAGTGGGAGTGTTTCCTTGATTTCCCATTCAGATTATTTGCTGATAGTGTATATAAATGCTGCTTATTTTTGCAAATTGATTTTGAACACTGAAACTTTACTGAATTTTTTTATTAGTTCTAACAATTTTTTGGTGGCATCATTAGGGTTTTCTATATATGAGAACATATCATTTACAAAGTAACCATTTTACTTCATTTTTTCCAGTTTGAATGCCTTTTATTTATTTTGCTTGCCTAATTTTTCTGGCCAGAATTTTCACTGTATGTTGAATAAAAATAGCAAGAGTGAGCATCCTTGTTATGTTCTTGATCTTAGAAGAAAAACTTTTAGCTTTTCATCAAGTATGATGTTTAGATGTGGGCTTGTCGGATGTGGCCTTTATTATGTTGAGGTATATTTCTTCTATAGCCAATATGTTAAGAGTTTTTAACACAATAACATTGTATCAAATGCTTTTTCCACATCTATTGAAATGATCTTATGGTTTATGTCCTTCATTCTGTTAATGTGACATATCACATTTATTAATTTGCATATGTTGAGCCATGCTTGCATCCCTGGGATAAATCCAACTTGATCATTGTATAATATTTATGTGTGTTCTGTTGGATTCAGTTTTCTAGTATTTTGGAAAGGACTTTTGCATCTACGTTCATTAGAGATATTGTCCTTTAGTTTTTTGTTTTATTGAAGCAAGCTTGTCTGGTTTCAGTCTCAGGATAATGCTGGCCTCATGGGATGAATTAGGCAAAATGCTCTCCTCTTCAATTTTTTGGAATAGTTTGAAGATAATTGGTAAAATTCTTCTTTGAAAATTTGGTAGGATTTGGCAGTGAAGCCATACAGTTCTGGACTTTTCTTTGTTGAAATAATTTAATCTTTATTTACTTATTCAATCTCGTTACTCATTATTGGTCTGTTCAGGTTTTCTAATTCTTCCAGATTTAATTTCTTCCATATTCGATCTTAGTAGGTTGTATGTGGCCAGGAATTCATTCATTTCCTCTAGGTTTTCTAGTTTGTTAGTACATACTTGTCTCTGATGATCTTTTTTAATAAAGATTAAAATTGATACACCGCTTGCTAGTCCAAAAGACAAAAAGAAAGATGCTTTAAATAAGCAAAATCAGAAATGAAAAAGGAAACATTACAACCGATACCACAAAAATACAAAAGATCATCAGAGACAAGTATGTACTAACAAACTAGAAAACCTAGAGGAAATGAATGAATTCCTGGCCACATACAACCTACTAAGATCGAATATGGAAGAAATTAAATCTGGAAGAATTAGAAAACCTGAACA
>CAUYQG010165804.1:0-45427 GCA_963574415.1 Tarsius wallacei
TGCCTGGGTTAATGATAAATTTTAGGGATATTTAGCGATGATGGTTGTACATATTGTGAATGTAATTAATGCCACTGAATTGTACACTTAAAATGACAAATGTTATGTTTTTATGTTTTACATAATAAAAAGAAAAAATAAAAATAAAAAAAAAAAAAGAAATCAAGGATGATATAAACAAATGGAAAAACATCCCGTGCTCATGTATTAGAAGAATTATTGTGTCAAGATGTCATCCTACCAAAACAATCTACAGATTCAATGCAAATTGTCAACATAATTTTTTCATAAACTGTCCAAAGACAATACAGAAATTCATATGGAAGAAAAAAAGAGCACCAATAGTTAAGCAATTTTTGGCAAAAGGAACAAAGCTGGAGATATCACACTTTCAGACTTTAAACTTTATTACCAAGCTACAGAGGCATAGATGGCATGGTACTGGCACAGGAATAGGCAAATAGACCAATGGAATAAGACAGAGAATCTATAAATAAAGACATAATCCCATAATCAACTCATCTTTGACAAAGTCACTAATAACAAACATCGGGGAAAGGAAACCATATTTATCTAAAGGTGCTAGGAAAACTGGCTAGACATGCAGTAGAATGAAATTGAATCCCTATCTATCACAATATATAACAATTAACTCAAAATGGACCAAGCACTTAAATGTAAAACCTCAAGCTATAAGAATCATAGAAGAAAATGTAGGGAACACCCTCCTGGATGTTGGACTAGCCAATTAATTCATAGCAAAGACAACAAAAGCTAAGATAGATGAGTATGAATTATCAAACTAAGTTTTTGCACAGCAAAATAAATCATCAAGAAGTTAAAGAAACAACCCACAGAATGGGAAAAAAAGTATTTGCAAGCTATGCCTCTGACAAAAGCGTAACATCCAGGATCTACTAGGATCTCAAATGAATTAAAAGTAAAAAACAAACAGTCCTATCAAAAAGTGGGCTAAGGACATGAATGGACACTTCTCAAAGGCTGACATACAAGTAGCCAACACACACGTGAAAAAATGCTCAGCCTCAATAATCACTGGAGAAATGTGCATCAAAACTACAATGAGATGCCACCTAACACCAGTAAGGATGGCTATCATTAAAAAGTCAAAAAAAACAACAGGTGCTGGTGCAACTGCAGCGAAAAGGAGATGCTTCTACACTGTTACTGGGAATGTAAGCTAGTTCGATAGTGGAAAGCGGTGTGGTGATTTCTCAAAGAACTAAAAATTGAGCTTCCATGTCACTCAGCAATTCCTCTCCTTGGTATGTACCCATAGGAGCATAGATCACTCTACCAAAAAGACACCTGCATATACATGTTTATCGCAGCGCTGTTCACGAGAGCAAAAACATGGAACCAACCCAGATGCCCATCAAAAGTGGACTGGATAAAGAAAATGTGATACATATGCATGATGGAATATTGTGTGCCAGCAAAGAAGAAAAAGATCATGGCATTTTCAGCAACTTGCATATATCTGGGGATAATCATACTAAGTGGACTATCACAGAAACAAAAAATGGAATACTGCATGTTATCACTCATAAGCAGACCCTAATCACTGGTCACATCAGGACAAAGGCAGGATCAGCAGACACTGGACACTGCCATGGGAAGGAAAGAGGAAGAGGGGCACATGGCAACACACTGGGTATGTGGTCCACTGTCGGGGGAAGAGAGGGTCGGCTAGAAGCCCAAACTTCACCTGTCTGCAACCTACCTATGTAGCAAATCCCCACTTGTTCTCCATAGCTCTTAAAAAAAAGCTTAATTGTAATTTGAATAAAAAATTCAAGCTAACTCATTTTTTTCTACTACAAAGTTTTTGAGAAGAAATTGTAGTTCTCTTAAAAATAAGTGGTATTCAAAATTTAGGATATTAATTTCTTTGCTCTGTCTTTTTTTTTAACAAGAGGATAGATCCTTTGCTGTATTATTATTTGCTATTTCCTACCTCAGCACAGCTGAGTCATGGGTTAAAAAAGGTATTAGTGTCATTAAATATTGCACTTTGATACCAGAAACCTAAACAATACTAAGAAGCATTATGTTCCTCATTTTCTATGTTAGAATTTTAGTAATTCTCATGCATAACTGAATGAGCAAACCTCATAGACTTATCACCTTGCAGCACATATGACTCTTTGAGAAGTGGGATTGGCTCTTTCACCCTAGTAGGAATAGTTAGACTTGAAACAACTTTCTGGATTGTGAACTTGGCTTGTTTTCCTTTTGTGATTCTTGATTATACAACAACATTCTCATTGTTCATTCACCAAATCTTCAAATGTTATTTTTGGAATAGACGTGGGTCTAAGAAAAATTTGAATAAAGAAAGGAGAGCACAACTGTACTCAGAAGTTTATCCTATCTAATTTCAGTTTTCAAGACAGAATGTTCTAATGAGAATAATTTTTCTTTCTTCTTTGGAATGTATTCTGTGGGCAAAAAAGCACAAAACAGCCAAAGCAAGCAGAAAAGTGGGGTAGTTTGGTATTGATTCTAAACCTCGGGATTTTGGTTTGAGTTCAGAATTCTACTCTGATTAGCTTTCACTTTAGCTTCAGTCCCCTGTCCTCTCTAAGCTTAGGTTGCTAAGCATTAGTGTAGTGTTGCGGGTGTCTGAAGTCAGACAGCTTGGATTTAAACCCCAGCTCTAGCTCTACACTCTTCTTGTCTTAGTGGCCTCAAATGTTAAAAGGGGTTAGCTAGTATTAGCTAAATCATAGGATGTTGAGAAGATTGCATTAATATGTAAGTGTAAAGTACCGGAGGTAAACTCTTTGTGATTATTATTATAATAATTTCCTAATCTGTCACTTTAGTTATTAATCTTTATATATCTCAAGTGATAAGGTCATAAAAAGTATTGTATAACTGTAAAGCATATTAAAATATGACGCATTATATTTAATGAGTGATAGAGACAACAGGATCAATAGATAGGGGTAGGTTAAAAGGGTAGGGTAACATTAGGGATTAGGAAGAGAAATGGGGAAGAATTGAACATAAGGCAAGCGCAAAAAATGTGGAATTTTTGAGAGAATTTGAAGTATGAAGAAAGGGGAATTCAGGAACTATGCAGTTGTAAATCTTCTTGGTTACCTTTATCTTGGATAATCAACAGCATTTAACTTTTATTCAGGTAATAAACACAGTTGGTTTGACCACTGCACATGTAGTCTGTGTTTCCGCACGAGACAATGCATGAGACAGAGCTATATGGTATCATTTATCCTTTTCAGATTGCTTTAAGTACATATCTACACGTTTATGAAAGAAGACAGCCTCTGAAATTCACAAAAGAAATACTTCTATTGCCTAGATGGTAAATTTGCTTTTAAAATAAAGCTTTATTTTAATCTTGATGGTATTTAATCAAGATTTCACCCAGGTAAGATTGTCAGATAAAATACAGAACATCCAGTTAAATTTGCATTTCAGATAAACAATATATATAATATATATATATATTATATATATATATATATATATATTTATCTCTTTTTAAAGACTAGATCTCACTCAGTTGCCTAGGCTGGAGTATGGTGAAATGATTATATCTGACTGTAACCTTGAACTCCTGACCTTAAGTGAATCTTCTGCTTCAGCTTTCCAAGTAGCTGTGAATAATTTTTTAGTATAAATATATATCATGAAAGATTTGTTGTTTATTTAGAATTCAAATTTAAGTAGACATTCTCAATTTATTTGTTAGTTATGGCAACCTTATTGGACGTCAGTTTTTTTGTGGGATGGCAACTTGCATGTGTCTATCCACCAAATGGTGCATAACAATGGCACTTGTCAAATGTCTACTATGTGCTGTGATCCAGTCACTAGTCTCAAGTCATGAAAGTCAAGGACATATCAAGAGTGGATTGCCTGAGCCTGTGGGTTCAAGACCCGCCTGGGCAACTTGGCAAGACCTCATCTCTACAATAAATCAAAAATTAGCCGGGTGTGGTAGCGCGTGCCTGTAGTTCCAGTTACTTGGAAGGCTGAGGCGGGAGGACGAGGCTGCGGTGGCCGGGAGCGCACTGCACTCCAGTCTGGGTGACAGAGTGAGACTCCAACTCAAAAAAAAAAAAAAAGAATAGCTTGTGTAAATTTTTTAAAAAAGCCACCACTCAGTTACCGGTTTTAAATAGAACATAGGTTAATGCAGAAGATAACTGGTGATCTCCACCTGAAACTTCTAGAACCCAGTCTAAGGCAAACCTGAATATTTAATGACAATTACTTAAGGCCAAGGACAATTTCATACCTAATTATTAACTAAAAATTAAACACACTATAGCTTAAATTTATTAACTTCTAAAGAGTGGTCTCAGAAGTTCAAGTAGAATATCTATCTATAAATCTATCTATCTATCTATCTATCTATGTCTACCTGTCTGATGTTCTGATTCTAATTATGACAATGATGCAGCATTTATTAAAAAAATAGTAATCTCACCCAAACTGCACAATCCCAGTTACATTAAGGTAGTAGAGAACAGCTTTAAAGTTCATACATTATTATGATATGTTATGCACCTTTCTTTTATCGTGTTTATTCCATTAACTTGACTTTTTTCCAGATGTCATGCAACTTCACATTAAACCCTCATGTTAGATGGAAGGACATAAAATAATTGGCTATTATAATTTTTTCCCTCTTCCAAGCATCTCCCAAGAGTATGTAGAACAAATGTTTGTCTCGTAAAATAAGTTAAGCAGCTGAACCACAAAGCCACCTCATATCCTAGAATAGAGCTAATCAACACATGGTAATTAGAGTATAATTGCATTGTACTATCCTTCACACTTCTCCTCTAAACTTGTTCTCTAAATTCACCCCAGGACAAGCTTTATGCCTTTAAGCTGCTTAGAACTTTGTCCATGCCATTTCCACATAAAAATTAAATGTGTCTAGCTGAAGATCATCTAGAAAATGAAAACTTCCCTATGACTCTTAAAGGAAGGGACTTCTTTGTCTTCTGAACAACAGAAAAATCTTCAACAGAGAGTATTCTATATTATCCAAATATATGGTACATATTAACTCCCTTCAATTACGAACCACATTGTTTTTTATGTATGACATACGCCATATCTTTCCAATCAGACAGCATTCTTTTTAAGGTAGAGCATTTTAATACTTTTTTTAAAAAAGCAATGGGGTAGATTACCCAGTTCTTCAGGTAATAAAAGCTCACTGATTGATTGTGGTAAGCAATAAAGGCATTTGGAATCCTCCTGAACAGTTCCTTCACTGCTGTTTCGGTTGTGGTTTTTTGGTTGAAAGAGAAACAATCCAGTTGAAGGAAAAGCTGATGGAAGACAGGAAGGAAACATCTCTGACTCATAGACAGTCTCTCACAGGAGGATTAATCTCAAGATCCATTTTTACTATTTTCTGTTCTTGTGTCACCCACTCAATATTTAAATTTTTATGACAGAGATTGTGATGGACTTATTTAGGGCCATTCATGCATTTCCTTGATTTTCAGTCTGACATAGATGATGTTACCATAAAGAAAGCTTAACAACAGGACTTTACCAAACAAAGTTGGGGTAGATACTAGAAGGGTAAGAATAGCAGTTTAGTCCTATTCCATATTTCACAGACAGGGATGCTTTACTTGTCTATCTAAAGATGATAATTCTGAGTTAAAGAGAAATGCCATTGCTTACACAGACAGGTTAGGACATACCAATGTCCTCTGGAAACCAGACAGCTGAAACTGTGATCTGAACTTACTAGAAAATTAATCACATTGAATATTTATATGGGCTGCTATTTTGATTTCTTAAGAAGAATTAGAGTAAATGTGTACTTATTTTGAATGAGTAGGCCTGCTAAGTAACCTTGGGCAAGTTATTCAACATTTCTGAATGCAGTTTTGTAATTTTTAAAATGGAGATAATGGTACTGATGTACTTAATAAATTGTCATAAAAATTAAATAAGTTAATGAACACTTAGTGTATAATATAATGATAGGCTATAGTAATTGCTCAACCATTATTAGCTACAACCGTTATGGTTTTTGAAGAACATATTCAATTGATCTGTGAATCCAATATTTCTTATTTATATCCAAACATCTTTATAATTGACTTGTATGCATTTAAAATAAAGACACATTTTACCAGTGATATCATTTGAATATTAGTCTTTTTCAACATTAAATCACTTTTCTTACATCTAAAACTTAAAGAATTATAAGTTTAATACATATTTCTTACACTTCTCAAACATGCTTTTTTAATTTCTGTGCAAGGAACTATAGAAAAATATTCATGTCAGACTACTTGTTTAAATTTAAATAAACTGTCAATAATCAGTTAGGGGTTTGAGAAGAGATAGACGAAAGCAATGACCAGATCTAGCTATAGCTTTAAAAATACTCATCAATGCAAAAGTTACAAATTTCATGAATGTAAAGTGGGCAAAATAAATACATCAAAATATTTGAAAGATTATATTTGTTAATATTTTAAGGAGTGAGTGGAATGAAAAAGAGCATACTTATTTTTGTGACATGCATAGAAAGTTAAATTTGTAGAGAACTGAAGTTCCAAAGTCTAATATTAATGATAGGGAGGTTTAATACTTTAATTTGTTTTATGTAATACTGAATGAAAGGTTTAAATTGGTCAGTGTCTTATCTTCTTTCAGTGTCTTATTTCTTGGATGGCCAGACATTTGAGTTTTTCCCTTTATTAAAAATAATAAATTTGAAAGTCTACTCAGTTCTATATATTAACTTTGGCATCCTTATAGTTTTCTACTGGATTATGGAAATAGGAAAAAAATAGAAAAATAGGAAAGAAATAAGAATGTATTTTTTTCTTGATTTGGTATATACAAATCGGCATATTTAAGATGTTGGTGAGTGTCACTGTATAATTTTAAGCTCTCTTTGGACATAATGTAACTGGAAGGACATTGGGAAAGCTAATACATATTGAAGATTACACAATCTGTACAAGTTTTTTTTTCTTTTTGACTTAGGCATTATTGCCCAAATCCCATGACATGGTAGATGCCAAGTAGTCTCCAAAATGTTTTGAGCCTAAATGTCTTGTCTTTTTTCTAAGTTAAGCAGAAATTCTAATAAATAATTCTCAAATTCAGATGTAAATAAAACTGTCATGATGTATCTATTTAAAATGCAGATTCCTATAGTCTACCTCCAGATATTCTGATCCAGTAAGTCTATAGAGGGTCCTAGGAATTCACAATTTTGGAAAGCAACCCAGATGATTTTGCTATATGTGGTTTACGGATCACAGTTTGACAAACACTGCCTTAAAGGTTATAGTTTCTCCCTAATATCAATACCATTTACGTATCACTATTATTATGAGTTACTTACTGATAGCTGCTTCTCCAATCAACTGTCCATAATTTTCCATGGCAGGGAAAGCAATGATTAAAAGATCCAAACCTTTTTATGTATTACCTGAATTGATTTCTATATTTATATTTGAATGTGATTGTTTGATACTTAAGCTGTATCTTCTAAACCTTAGTTTCACTGCTTGTTAGTAGGTGTTTTACAAGAACAGAATTCCATAGTCAAACAGAGTAGTGTATGATAATTAATGCTTTGTCTTCTATTAAAGAGTTACAGACACATGCCCACAAACATTATTTAGCTTGTTTTTAAACAGGCTTCCCAAGATTCTAACTCTGGAATCTTCTTACTAAAAGACAGCTGTTAATATCTAAGTCCCTTCTTGCTTTCTTGCTAATCCCGATATCTTTCTGGCAATTTACACTACTTCTTTGGTCTAAATGTCCTCTCTTTGGCTCACTTGAAACCTACATGGGTTAAGATTAGCCATACTGTGTCAACAGAGCTGAGAACAAAGTATCTTCCAAACTAAATCTGATTACAGGGACTAAAGTATTTTCTATGGCTAAAGATTTGTCCGAGATAGGAGCAAGTAGTGTAAAATGCTCCTTCAAACGCCTCTTTTTACAGGATTTGGAGATGAAATCAGGTAGCTCTTGTGACTGAAAAAGAATACAATGCTTAGCAGATGAAATCAAACATGGAAAGTTACGTTTAGTGGCTACTGGTTTGGAGTGGACTGTGGTCAAAAAAGCCTTTTAAATAATTTGAAGTAAGGATTTTTATTGTTTGTTTTTTTATCACTGGGACCAGGAAAACAATGAATACAAAAGTAGGTGTCAATGTGCACAGCATTAGGTAGGAAAGAGACTATTTTGACCAATGACCAGGAATAATATTGTCTGGAAAAGCTAACTTTTTGGGAAAAGAACAGACAAGGCTGAGAGAAGCTGCTTAGGATCATCTGAATCCCTGATACTCATTCCTTGAATGAGTAACAGTCTATTTTATTTTCTGTGTAGTTCTGCCTTAGAGAAAGCATGTCTTGATCATAGCAATGAGTGCTTTGTGGTCAGAACAAATTCATAATTTTAATTGTAAATGAATAAATTGGTATTCTGTTTTATTCTAGTTCCTCAATTTGATTTAGAGCAAGTTAGCATCTCTGAATCTGATCACATCTGAGAAACTACACAATTTATTTTCTGGGCAAAAATCTTTCAACAAAATCCATGCTGTAGCAAAATCACCATTTTGATGCTATCCTGGGAGGTTTTGGTAGACCATTAAAAGATACATTCCAGGTAAACCCCTGGCTTTCTATTTGTGTATCCTGAAAATGTGGCATATTGAATATAAAGATTTGTGTGAGAACGTGAGTCTTGTTTCTAATGAAGATATTTTGTTGTTTTGAGAAGAAAGAAGTAAATCCAGTTCTCACCATTTGCTGTTAGCTGTATGTTTAGCAGACTCTATAGACAAAATTATTCACTCGAGAATTGATGCCTTCTTTTATTGCTTTCTTCATAATCCTGCAAAATAGAGGAATAAAAGGAAATTACATTGGACAAATATCTTATACTCTATTTTTACATCTTGCAACTATAATTTCCAATTTCTTTCATCTCAAATCACTGGGTTAAACTTGGCTCATTCATGCAGTTCCAACTGAAATCTGCTGGGACTTAACCTGCATAGCTAAGCGTTCAATTTAGAAGTTCTTCCTGCACCTCATTTTCACCTAGTGGAAAAATATATAGTTATTACAGGCAATTGTAATGTGAATTAAATTGTGCATAATTTTTAATACTTCCAACAGTGAGTTCTTTTGTGGGCATTTCCTAAGTGAGATAATAGGCTTCTTCCGATTTTTCTCCCTCTAACCTAACTCTGAGATATTATAAAACTAGATTTCTAATACATTTTACAAAAATATTAACCCTTCACATTTTACAGGTTAGTGAAATCTCACATATAACTACATTATCTCAAAACCAACTTCATTCTCTCACAAATTTTAACTGAAAGACTACTCTATAATTCCAGATACTTGGTCACTCTTTTCTCAATATATTTTCTTTTGCTGTCTGGATATTGTTATATTAAAAAAGAGAAATATCTTCTTACTTAATATCTTCAGTATATATACAAAAATTGGGCAATAGAGACTTTTCTCTCCTTCATTCTCTTAGATGAGTTCATAGTCAATATCACTGGGGTAATAATCAGTACCAATAGCACTGAGATATGTCTACAGAGCAACTCAAATTAACCAATATCCTGCAAGTTGCTCCAACACTGTAACTAGAAAAGGCCAGTAGGCAAAAATATTCTCAAATTTGCCCTACTGCTCTCTAGAAAGATAACTTATTTCTTATTTCAAGTCAAAATGCATATCTTTAGCTTTCTTATGACCTATTATAAACAACTAGATCTAAATTTTGAAAAGTTTGAGTAAACATGCATTTGTATATTACTTAAAACATTAAAATATAAATTTATAATTAGGTGAAATGTTTCTCAGAATTATTTATTTGGCTAGAACAAGATAAAATACCTGAGATATGTTGCTAACTGATAATTTCCAAAAATGGTTCTTTCTAGGGTCTTATTATAACTTCATCATTATTGCTCAAAAACATTTAACTTCTAAGAGATGAGGGGATAATTTTCAAAACGGTTAAACTGCATGAATAATTCATAATTCACTTTTTAAAAATTTTGAGTCAGAGTCTCTGTCACTCAGGCTGGAGTACAGTGGCACACTCACAGTCATCATAGCCTCGACCTGCTGGGCCCTGGCAACAGCCTTCCAAGTAGCTGGAGTACAGGCACAGGCTACCCTCTGCCTCAGCCTTCCAAGTAGCTGGAACTACAGGCATACGCTACCACGCCTGGCTTATTTTTTTTATTTATCGTACAGACAAGGTCTCACCAAGTTGTCCAGGCAGGTCTTGAACCCCTGAGCTCAGGCAATCCTCTTGCTTCGGCCTCCCAAAGTGCTGGGATTATAGGCTTGAGCCACCGTGCCCAGCCTTATAATTCACTCTGATATGAAGTCAGAGGACTATCTCTTCAGTCAGTTTTCATGTGTGTTGAGACATATTTTATTGAGTACTTACATTAAACCAAATGCTAGGTCTGGAAGCATATACTAGGGATATATTAGTGGGCCATGAACTTACGGGTTTTTTTTGTTTTTGTTTTTGTTTTTGAGTTGGAGTCTCACTGCATCACCCAGACTGGAGTGCAGTGGCCGCTCCCGGCCACCGCAGCCTGGACCTACTGGGCTCCAGCCATCCTTCTGCCTCAGCCTTTCAAGTAGCTGGAACTACAGGCACGCGCTACCTTGCCTGGCTAATTTTTTGATTTATTGTAGAGATGAGGTCTCACCAAGTTGCCCAGGCGGGTCTTGAACCTGCGGGCTCAGGCAATCCACTTACCTCAGCCTCCCAAAGCGCTGGGATTACAGGCTGAGCCACCAAGCCCAGCTGAACTTATGGTTTTTAAAAACTTCTGGAGGAGACAAGTAATTACACAAGCATTTACACCATTATTTGATTATAAGGCCCCTGGAAAGAAGGCTCCACTACTTTGTAAAACTGACAGAGAAAGATATGATTAGATGATAGTTGTGAGGAGGAAATGACCGTCTATGAGACCTTAGGGATCAGGGAGAGATCTAGGCATGTGGAACCTTGTTAACATGATAATAATTCAGAGTAAACCCCCAAATAATAGGAAGCCATTATAAAATTTAACTGTAAGAAAAATTCCACCTGACCAGATATGTTTTCCCTCCACATTTTGTAATAAAATTGTTTTAAACATCCAGTTAAAACTATTGTGCAGTAAACTTCCAAATACTCACCAACTTGAATCTATAACTGTAAATATTGTGCTACATTTGCTTTAGCCCATTCATTTATCTATTAAATAAGCCATCTATTAATCCATCTTATTTTTTTAAAGCATTTTTAAAAAATTGATTTCTAATTTACATACATTAAAATGTTCCCTCTTTTGTATATGGTTCTATGCTCTTAGACAAAGCATAGTCATGAAACTATCATCCCAATCAAGGTACACAACAGCTCAATCATATATTTTTAATGAATTTCAAAGATTTTTAAAAAGTGATCAGTATATTTCACTACACACTTCATTATGCATACCATAAATTTTAGTTCAACATTTGTTTCAAGTTGTTTATATTTTTTATTTGTATACAGTAAAATGCAAAATTCATAATTTTTCTATGAGCGTTGATAAATGCATGAACCCTAATGGCGCAATGTTGAACTTCTACCAAGACATAGAGCATTGTCATCACCCTTGAAAATCTCCTTCTGTTCTTTTGCAGTCAATTCCTCACCCTACTCTACTCTTCATATTAAAAACCAGTGCTCTGATTTTTTTTTTTAAATCATAGGTTGGTTTCATCTATTCTAGATTTCAGAGAAAGTCTTTTGTATAAGGTTTCTTTAAGTTAACATTATTTTTCTGAGATACAGACATGTTGAGAATATCAGTAGTTCTTTAAAATTCCGAGTATTATTTTGTTGAATGAATTTATTATTGGTTATCTGTTCTCCTGTCAGTGGAAACCTGAGATGTTTTCCGTTATGAATACGGTTATCATGAACATTGTTATACAAGGCTATTAGTTAAAAAATACATATTTTTATTACTCTTGGGTAAATATCTAGAATTAAAATTTCTTGGTTATGGAGGCATTTGCTTAGCTTATTTTTTTTAAAGTTAGAATTTATTCCAAAGTTGTTCATCAGTTTGATACTTAAAAAAAGAAATTTTGCTGCCTATAGGATAAAGAATGGCTTGGGAATAGGGGAACACAGATCAGGGAAGACAAATTGCAATGTTTGTACTTAATAGCAGCTGGTGGATATAAAGAAAAGTAAATATAATGAAGACTTATTTAAGGGATAGAATCAATAGGACTATTGATTCCTATTAGATAGGAATTGAGGGGAAGGAGATTAATTAGTCAAATTTCAGGCACGAATAATGTGGTGTGATTTACAAAGATGGAGAGCAATGAAGGAGATAGAGAACCACAAGACTGAGAAGAATTGTCCTGAGTTCAATTTGAACACATGCAGTTTGACGTGATGGTTCTTTCTTGGAATAATGATTGCTGATTTGTAGCAATTTATATATTTTCAGAACTAGAAAGAAAAATAAAACACAACCCATTTTACTAAGAACCGAATAGACTTGTGTTTTCTTTTTTTTTTTTTGAGTTGGAGTCTCACTCAGTCGCCCAGACTGGAGTGCAGTGGCGCTCCCGGCCACCGCAGCCTCGAGCTGCTGGGCTCTGGCGATCCTTCCGCCTCAGCCTTCCGAGTAGCTGGAACTACAGGCGCGCGCTACCACGCCCAGCTAATTTTTTTTTTATTTATTGTAGAGATGAGGTTTCACCTGCCCAGGCGGGTCTCGAACCCGTGGGCTCAGGCAATCCACTCACCTCAGTCTCCCAAGGCGCGGGATTACAGGCTGAGCCACCAAGCCCTGCTGACTTGTGTTTTCTAAATTTAAATTGCTTTACCCTTACCTTGAAGTAAAATCCTACATAGTATATCTTAACTTATATTTACTCTAAAAAAGGGAGCATAAATTTTTATTATTTCTTCATGTTTAAGCTTATTCTAAACATTAAAATATAACCTATTAAATTACATTCACTTCAGTACTTTAGAATTTATGACCTTTTTTAAAAAAAAATCACACCACTTTTACTGGACAAGGAGATGATTTATTGCATAAGATTTAATTAGGACAAATGAGGGATATTAAATGGTACAATATTTTCACAGATGGTTGAAATCGCTTTGGGAAAAGCTTGGATTCAATTTCATCTATTTAATTTGCTTAAGATAATTTAGGTAGAACTTGAAAGAATTAAGTTTACCAGAAACTTAATGTATTGAATTTATATTCAAGCACAAACAATAATTATAATTCTTTTTGAAGTCACTACAGAATTAAAACTCCTTAACCAATAAAGTCAAAGTTTTAAAAGACTTTTACAAATCTTTTTAAATTTATGTTTTCCTGAAAAATAATGCCTGCCTAATGTTAATGAGGTTTCTAATCAAACTGACTTTAGGCATGATTTTAGCCAGAACAACTTTTCCAATTTAGCTATCCCTGAAACAAGACAATGACATTTTTAATAATGACAGAAGTGCTATGAGAGATAACAAAAATGAAAATAGACACTCTACATATATGAAAGGGATCTCCATAAGTCATTTGCTCTTTAAACATGTCTTTTAGTACTTGGATTTTTATAAATGTTGGAAAAAACAATTTAAAATATGTACTGACAATCCCTAATCTCATGTTATACCACCTAACATAGTTATGTAAAATAATAAGAATTCTCATTAAAATGTAATTAAAGATTCACATTTCATGCCAAGCTGTCGACAAGCCTCATTTTACTTAATTATCTATAGCTTTTCAGGACCACCTGTTTTCTGGAGGGTTTTTCATTTCTAGGAGGTCAGTGGAAAGAAAAGAAAAATGAAGATTTTGCTAACCACCTTGTCTAGAAACTATTTGTTCCTGATTGAAGAATGTCTCAAGCATCCCTTAGTGCTTGGTATTTCACTCTTGTCCAAAGGTCATAAGATTTTAATAGCCAGTTGCAAAGTTTGACTGGAAGCTAAAAAGAAAAAAACAGGCCTATTTAAGTTAATGTGCTTAAAATACTGCAAAAAGCTGTTTTTTAAAACAGTAAATGTGTTTTTTGTTCTATTAAAGTCTTTTGCATGTCCTTCTTAACAAAGTTAAATAAAGGTTTTATTCATTAGTGACTCATCATTTCCTACTTGCTAATGCTCAGTCAGGAATATATGAATTTTGATTAGAAAGATAATAATAATTTTCTAATGATCTACATGAATATATGTAAAATAATGTTTAAAAATAAAGAATATTAGGCAGATTATTATTTACAAGAATGACATTGAGAAAAGATCAATGTATACATTAAAAAGTAATCTGTAGTGGCTAGTAGATTTGTTTTGTTTTTTCCTCTAGTACATTTGGAGATTCATTGGCATTTACACACTTACACTTGTTGTATTACACATAGATTTCCTTTAAATTTTAAAAACTAATCCATGTCTTATAAAGTGCAATGTAGGACAGTGGTTAAGATTCAGACTTTAGAGCTAAACTACTTGGGTTTAAATCCCAGCATTTTCATACATTGAAAAAAGACTTTGGGCAAGTGACTTAGTCTCTGTCATTCAATATCTTCGTTTATGAAATAAAGAGAAGAATAGTAGTGACTTCCTAAAATTGTTATAAAGTTCAAGGGCATGTAAATTGGTTGTACCATGTAAGAGATAAAGTATTGGGCTTAGGGAGTGAAATTGCACATAAAAGAAATCAGACATAAAAACAATATATTTTACAAGTGGAATTGACTGGCCTTGGTGAGCAATTAAGATCTGTTGACTTTTGGCTGTTAGCTGATGTTAAGGTAATTCTAAAAATCATCCCTTATGTTTTTTGGGAAAAAATACATACATACATTTACTCATATGAATATATCATCAGTGACAAATATAGGCCTCAGCAGCAGGTCACAGTGCTTATATTCATCATGGGCATGGGTAGTGAGTGGGACAGGGTCATCTCTAAAACCCTCTTTCTATACTTTTCTGTGGGCAGTGTATCAGTGAGAATGGCATGTTCAAGCAGGCAAAATGGGATCAACTTGGGAATCAAAAGAGAACTGGGAAAATTTGAAAATATAGTGGAAAGTGTGTGACTTCCCAGTTATGGAACAGACATTATTGACCTCTCATTCACTACTCAACCCACTTATAGCTAGCTTCTGCCATCACTTGTCCATTATGATTACTGTAGTCAATATCATCAGTGATATTCCTTATGCCAAATTCAATGGAATCTTATCAACAGTTTTTGAAATAGTTTGTCAAATTTCCATCCAAAGACCTATTTCTCTAATTTAAATTATATCTTGGTGATCCCATTCATTTCCATGACTTTTTTTTATTTATTATATATAGAGAGGGTGCCCCAAAGTATATACACATTTTAAGAAAGGAAAAAACTGAATTAAAACTGAATAAAAACTCAATATATACTGATAAAAAAAGATAAATACAAACTCAATATATACTGATAACAAAAGATAAATACAAGTCACATTTGACTTCTGCAGTTATAAGAGGTGCTCAAAGTGGTTACCATCCGTCCAGACACTTCTGATTAAGGGGAACTACCGCAGTACTTGTTGATGTACAAGGCTTCCTGGTTTTTCCCTTGGGCACATCACACATAGTGCCATTCATCTCAAACTTATCACAAATAAGTGCAAATTTAGGTGTGATGGGGATGCTGTTACATACTCATGCTTCCATTGTTGTACTTCCACAACGTTCTTTATTTACTTATTTATTTATTTACTTATTATTTATTTATGTATTTATTTTTAAAGATGTGGGTACAGTTCAGAATCAGGTATACAAATGGTCAGTGTACAGGTAAAATTTGGACCTGACTTTGTTCCCCACTTCGCCTGGTTTGAGATCAGGTACCCTTATGAGGTGTTCCCTCTCCTCCCTCCTCTGGCGATGTCCTGCTACTGCCAATCCCTTTCTTATAGAATTATGATAATTGTTCAGGATCTGCTTATGAGTGAGAACGTGTGGTACTCAGTTCTTTGTTACTGTGATAGATCACAGAGTATTATAGATTGTAAATCCATCCAAGTTGCTGCAAATTTCATAATTTTTTCCTACTTTATAGCTACATAATATTCAATTGTATATATGTACCACATTTTTCTAATTCAGTCTACTTTTGATGGGAAGCACAGTTGGTTACATGTTTTTGCTGTTGTGAAAAGTGGTGCAATAAACATGTACACTCAGATATCTTTTTTATAGAATGATTTGAGTTCCTCTGAGTATATTCCCAGAAGGGGGATTACTGTCGTAGGAAATGTCAATTTTTAGATCTTTTAGGAATCATCACACTGTTTTCCACAGAGGTTGACTAGTTTACACTCTCCCAAAAAATGTAGAAGTGAATGTTCTTGAATTTCAAATAACACTTCAAAATGGTCTTGTATTCCTCAAACAACAACCATGCCTTTACCATTTTCTTTGATTGTCCTGCCCTTTGTATGGTAACACTAGCATTCATTTGATTAATGCCATCTTTTGAGTAAACGTCATGCTACACATTACTACCATAATTCAATTCAGCTTCAGAAAGTAGTACATAGATAACATCTCTTAAAATGTATATACATCATTGTGGGCACTCCCGGGATTTATGGTATACAGCATGGTATTTTGATTTATGGATTCAAATACCATTTTATATCTGTAGTCTCACATCCTATTTTGGACTTAATATCCATATATCCTCTGCTTAATCAAATACTTCTATTTGGGTGTTTTAAACATAATGTACCCGGAATAAAACTTTTAATTTTTACCTGCAATCCCTTCTCTGGACATTTTTTTGTCCAAGTCTATTGATTTCTAAGAATGATAAGACTGTTTCCATAATTCCCCAGGCTAGAAACCTGGGATTCATTTTCAATTCTTCCACACCATTCTTTCACACTCATCTCCCAATTCAATCCACATTTTTTTTTTCTTTTTCGAGTCAGCGTTTTACTGTGTTGCTAAGGCTGGATGGAGTGCAGTGACATGATCATGGTACACCACAGCCTCAACCTCTTTGGTGCAGGCAATCCTGACTCAGTCTCCCCAGGAGCTGGGACTACAGGCACGTGCCACCATGCTTGGAGATTTTTTTTTTTTTTTGTAAAGATGAGGTTTTGATATATTGCCCAGGTTGGTCTCAAACTCCAGGACTCAACTAATCCTCCTACCTCAGTCTCCCAAAGTGCTGGAGTTATAGGAGTGAGTCACTGTGCCTGGCCTTTTTATGAATTTATACTTTCAAAATATATTTCAAATCTATATACTCTCCATTTCTATTCCTTCATTCCAGAGTATGCCATCATTTCTGATTCATTTTTTCTTTTGCCATTTCCTAAACTATTCAATCAACTTCCACGTCAGGGATTGCATTGATATTTTTAAAACATAAATTCGATTTTTTAATTTTTCTGCATGAAATCCTCCAATGTCTTTTCATCGTATTTAGAAAAAACTATACACTTCTATTGAGGCCTACAAAGTAAACCCTGTCCCTCACCTCCAACAGAGTAGACATTTCTCATTTGTCCTATTTCCCCATGATCACCATGTATCAGCCACCTTCTTTGTTTATTTCCTAAAAGCATCCCTAGGACCTTTGTGTATGTAGGTCATGCTTCCTCATTCCTCTCTTGGTTGTATCGTTAGAATTTATATGTCACTCTAAGTGGTTGTCTTTATCAATTATATCTAAACTAGTTCTCCTCCTATTTTCTATCATAGAAAACTTTTCATTTTCTTTATATCATGAATTATTTCTTTTCTGCATGTTTTATTTACTTGCTCTCTGTCTTCCTCACAAGACTGAATTGCCATAATGTTTAGGAGTATATCTACCTTGTTAAATAGTGTATTTACCCACACCTACCATGCTGTTCAATGCATTGCAGATACTAAAAAACATTTGCTGGCTGAATGAATCCTCCTGTGAGATACACATTTCTAGCTCTGTGTGAGTGAATGTAGCATATATGTGTGTGATCTTGATGAATTCACATTAAAAGGATACAACATTAATTCAGAATGTGCTTGCTAGTTCTTCGATTGTTTTAATGAGCAATCACTGTAAGTCAAGAGATGCCTTCTTCTAAAGTGATTCCTGCTTTTAGTGCTCTTTTAAAATTTTGTCTAAGTTCCATTGAGTGTATTTTATAAAATTACCCTAAATGTAAGTGTGCAAGGAATAGAGTGAATTGGGCTGAAGCTTGACACTAATAGGGTCTTAACCATATATTTGAGAGCACTTGGGATGCTTATTTACAGTCATAGCTATTCAGTGCTTCTCTGTGGCACTGTTGAGATTGTAAACAATAAGAGACCAAAATTGTAGCTTCCCCAGAAAGAAACAAGAAACTTCAAATCTACTCAGTCAGCACAACTCTTGAAAATTGGTCCCCTGGGGAAAGCAGATGCTCAGGAACACAAATTGGTTATCAGAACAGATTTATTGTAAAACACTTCTACAAATGTATGTATATACACTCAGATGTATGAACAAACATAAACCAACTGCATAGCTTAGCTATGTCTGGAAATCTCTTTTCTTAAGTATTCAACATTTTTCTATTCTGTGACTGGGTCCTGACTTCATAAGAATTATTATTATTATTTTTAGGATGAGTATGTTTTTAATCTTACATGTGGTTGAAATTGGGTGGGTTTTTAAGATTGCTCACAGAAACGAATAGGTTCTGAACAACAATAGATGACTCATTAAGTTAAAACAATTAAAAATATTCTTTTGACTTGAAATTCATTCTCATTTTTATTGTGTGGCCTGGCAAACAGAGATGAACTGAAGGTAAAAAAGATGTCTAATTTTGTGTGTGCTTCTCAAAATAAGTGTTGCTCCCAAATTAGTTTTTCTACACTCAGATATCCTGAAACATATCCTAAAAACTTAGAATAAGTAAATGTCTTGTTCTGCTCAAAGCATCCCTTAAACTCCAGCTCTGTTCTGAGTTTGGTTCTCATTTCTCTGTGTTAAACGACTTGGATATGGAGTGTATACTTTATAGTTATGTTTATCCCTTCACTTATTTTACAAGACTCATCATTGTAGACATAAATCTAGTTTCAGAAGTAATTACCATCAGTACAAGTGGACTAAACTCTTTAGTCAATACTCAAAGATTGTATGCAAGATTTTAAGAAAAATAAACATATGATATATGCAAGAGGCTGATCAAAACAAAGGCAAGCAGAAGTGTTGAAGCTAAAATGATGTTCATGTAGTTTAAAAAAAATAACTCCAGAGAAGCTTTGGCTCCAATTTTGTTAGATAAAGTAATTTTTGAGACTTAAGTTATTATGACTGATAGTTGGGGGGGGTATCTATGTATTACTAGAAGGATTAGCAGGAAGAATACCTTTTCTTTGTGGTTTCTGCTCTACAAAGCAGATGCCAAGTACAATTTTTAAACTTAATAATGGATGGATAATATTTCCAAAAGCATATAGTTCATTTTAAAAACAAATTTTATATTTGTTTTTTTCACCAGTGTGAAACAATATATTCATTTATAACTGAACTGTACTTATATATTAGATAAGAAATTTAAGTTGAGAAACTCTCTAAACATGTGAATATATAAGTTACATAAAAAATTCCCAAAGATAAGAAAATTTAGAAATCAAAGGAATAAAATGTAAACAATGAGTACACACATAACTTACATATATGTGTGTATGTGTATGTAAAACCTATCAGATTGGTAATTTTTTATATTGAAAAAATACTAGCAAGAGTATAGTAAAAAAGATACAATCAAACTTTGTTGGTAGAAATATAGATTTTTTTCAACCACTTTGAAGTGGAAATTATGCAGAAAAATTGATCAGAGGTAAGCACAAAGATCAATATTCAAGGATATTTATAGTACAGTAAATATTACTTAGTGAAGGAAAATTTTAAATTTCCAACAACAAGACATAGGATACTCCATAATAAATTTTGGACAATTATTACTATCATGCTTTCAAAATAATGTTAATAACAGAAAACTCTCATTAACTAAAATTAACTTTAAAATGAAGTATACACAATTATTTACATGTGTGTGCATGTGCATATTGGTACAACTTCTAAAAAAAATCATATTCAGAAGAAAAACCTTCTTGTTTAAAATGAGAGAATTTTTTTTCATTTATCACTGCTCCAACATATCAATGTTTAAATGAAAGTAAGGAAAATATAAAGCTCACATTTAAAAGACAAAATGGGAGAAGAAATGACAACAGATTAAAAATACTGGATCAGAGTGGGGTTGAAAGAAATTGAACTTTTGGCAATACGATGAGTTGCTCAGATGAACCCTTTTATAATGGAAAAAATTAGGTCCTTGATATGATATAGCCTTAGTTGATGAGTTGCTGGATTTCTCCAAAGAGAACCATCCTCTTCTTCTGAAAAACATACAAATAAACAAACATAGCTAAAAATATTAGTGTTCTGGACTGAGGCTGGTAGCAGTAAGTACATTGTAAAATCAAGAATTTCGTGGGAACCTGACAGCAACATTGCAAACAAGATGTTGGGCCTGGGGCAGTGGTGAAATGTTTGAACTAGATATTAATATTTTCTTCTCATGTTGAAATGGGATTCAAAAATTACCAATCACGTGAAAAGTCAAACCACCACAAGTGAGAGTCAGAAGACAAATAATAAATAACAGATTTAGACACATACTACTACTACATATATTGAAACTAATAGCTATAACAGGTAGAATAATTTAAAAATGTTTAAATAAATAAAATAGAGGTGGTTTTACCAGCACTTATTTGCCTTTCCTCTTTCCCACCTTTAGTAGTTCCCAGTGTTGTTCCTATCCATGTGCCCATGTGCACCCAGTAGTTAGCTCCCACTAGTGAGTGAGAACATGTGGTAGTCAGTTTTCTGTTTCTGTGATAATTTGCTTAGAATTGTGGCCTTCAGCTGCATCCACGTTGTTGCAAAGGGTATAATTTTTTTATGACTGTACAATATTTCATGGTGTATATTGTAGCACATTTTCTTTACCTGGTCCACTGTTGATGGACACTGGATTGGTTCCAAGTTTTTGCTATTGTGGATGGCACCACAGGTATCTTTTTAGTGGAGCAATTTATGCTCCTTTGGGTATATTCCCCATAGTGGGATTGCTGGTTTTCCTTCTTTATGTTACCTCTCATAATAATAATTTAAAATTTTTATTTTATCTAATAAAGTTGGAGGCTAGGGTTTTTCTGGATTTTTTTTCCATCTTGCTATTTATTTCCTGGATGAAATTTTTTATGGTCAAAATCTCCGTTACAAGTTATTTCAGTATTGCATCTTATTTTTCTTGAGTCTTATTCACTCTTTCCATCCATTCCCTAATCCCTGTCACAATCTGGAGCCAGTTGCTGGTGATGTCCATTATTTGGGCTCTGAGGTCTGATTTTTCAGGCATTTTCTCTTTGTTACACTGAAAATTACCTGTGGTTTTTGTCAGTTTTTCCTCACTTGTGACAGATCTCTTTCTTTTCTTTTTAGCTCCATTAATCAGTGACACTGGAAGAGTCTTTCACTTCTGATGTTTCTTTAGTCCTCTATTCCTCCCGGATCAAGGCTCTGGATTTGTTCTATTTTGAAACAGAACTGTGGATAGGAAGCTTTGCTGTCTCTTGTAGTTTTGAGAGTCAAATAAGGTGGAGGACGGGGAGCTAGGATTCAGAAACTACTTGCAACTCACAATGTTCACTGGTTGTGGTGTAGGTTCCCTGAGACCCACTCCCCATCACCACTCTATATGACAATGTCATGGGTATCTATGTATACCCCCTGAGTCCAAGATACAGTAACACTAATGAGAACAGAGAAGAGTAGAATGAAATAAGATGGACAAAAATTTTAAAAAATTAAAAAAACACAGAACAATAAAAGCAGAAACCAAAACAAAAAACAATTGAACACACACACAGAGACACACACAAACATACACACCAAAACAAACTGGAATGACAACAAAGCAAAACAAAATGAAAGACAACAACAACAAAAACAGGAAAACCAAACACACACACACACACACACACATACACACACACCCAGCACAAAATGAATGGAGAAGAAAAAGAGACAGAAAGAAAAAAAAAGAATTCAGATTGCACCCTCACACATATATTCACACACACATTAAACTAAAAAAGGAGAAGAACAAAAAAGCAAAAACAAGCCAGAAAATGATAAACAAAACAAGAAAGAGAGAAAAAAGGAAGTGGGATGCAGATTGAACCCTCACATACACATTCATGCTCAAAGGAAAAATATTAAAAAATTAGAAAAGCTAACAAGCAAACAGACAAACATTTAAAAATATTATAAATAAATTTTTAAAAATCTACTTTCTTGTGGCAGATTCTGTAATTGTTCCTCTCATATGCTTCCCTGCCATCTCTTTCAGCCTCATTCACTTTCTCTCCAGTGTTCCAACCAGGGAAGGAGGAGGGGGCAGCGGGAGTAGGTGGGGCTAAAGTCCTTCCCTCCCACTCTCATATGGTCAGGGGTACATCCTCTGGTGGGGAAGTGCAGGATTGTCTCTTCCCCATGTATTTTTATGAGGTGCCCCAGTCAGACCTGTCCTGGAGTGGAGTCCTCCTATTGAGGCTGCCATGTAGGCTCCACCAGGGTTCATCATTCTCAGTCTTGCCCCAGCCCTGTGGGTCTGATGTTCAGAGGATTGCAGGGGAGGAAGGGGGTTGTGTCAGCCCCAGACTTGCCACTGATCTCTTTGGAGGTCTTCCTAGTCCTTTTGTGGCCACACCCATTGTCCAGCAGCTGAATCAGGGTAGGGGGTGGGACACCTGAGACTCAGGCCTCATTCTGCCCCTCCAAAGTTTGTGCATTCAAGATATTCCCTCTGGGTCATCACGATCAATCCCTGAGTTGTTGATCCACCAGTCACAGAGATAGGGTCTGTTGCTCTGTGGTGAGCAAGCTGGGGCACTTTCCTGCCCTGTTTTCAAGATAGTGGCAGGGTGCCTCTTTCCTCTTCTCCAGTGAGCTCTACCTCTAGGTTCCCTCTGTCACCCTTGCTGCCAGTGCCCGGCCAGGTGCTGCAGTGGTGAAGCAGAGCCTGGAGCCAGTAGTATCTCCCTGCAGCTCCCAGAAAGACTTTTGTCAGTTAAAAAACAAAATGCCACTCGACTTCTGTGACCCAGTAAGTGCTAGGGACCAAGCAGAGCAGCTGCAGCACCAACCCCTTTACCAATAGATCCCTGGTCACTTGCTTCTAAGCCCTCACCACTGAGTCAGCCACTCACATGCCACTCACTCACCAACACGTACACAAAATTTTCCATACACTCACACTGGAACTCACATAGTCTGACTGGCTCAGTTGCCATCTTCCTCTAGACCCTTGACTTTTTTTTTTTTTTAGCGTCATTTTAGCTTCAACATTTCTGCTGTCTTTTGTCTTAATCAGCCTCTTGCAAATATCAAATGGATGGTTTCCTCAAAAACCTATATGCAACTTTTGAGTATTAACTGAAGAGTTTTGTTCATTTATACTGATAATGATTACTTTAGAGTTAGATTTATATCTCCTATGCTAGTTTCTGGAGTTTTTTCTGCATTCTTCTGGTTTTTCTCCTTTTTTATTGTCTTCTTTTGAATTAACCAAATATTTTCCTTTAATACTTTGGAAGCTATATAATCTATCTTCTTCTAGTAGTTACTCTAAATTTTAGCCTGAATATTGAATTTAGCCAAGAATTACCTTAGTCAATATCTTTGCTTCTGTGAATTTGCTCATTCTTCTTTCATCACCAGTGCAGATACACTTACAATGAAATTGTTCATATTTTATTTAGCATCACTAGACAACTTTTACTGGGAAAGATTTTTACAATATACTGCAAAGAGTAGCCCTCCAAAGTAGTATTTTTACTATGAAATAAATTATCATTAAAGCTTCACATTGTAGGGCTTGTTGAAACAGAACATTTAAAATATAACAAAAGAGTCTCATGAACCACATGAATAGGTTTGAAAAAAAATGAGTGAATTGGAAAAATGTTAGAACAAGGCAAAATTCAAAAATTGTCCAAAAAGAAAATATATAAAATGATTAGATTAATACAATTTATGAAATCGAGTGTTCTTTACAGATTAAAATAATAATTTACGGATTAATTCTGCCAAAGATTAAAACATAAAATAATTAAGAAGTAATTAGTTGTATATTTATATTTTTTTCAGAAAGTAATAATTTTTTACTGTTAAATTATTCTTATATATTAATTTGATTTTCTACTTTTGTTACTTTATTTTGAGTCACAGCCTTAATTTGGAAGGAGGTACGAATTCTACATTTCTCATAGCTGTGCTACATTTAATGAACTTAATGCATGCAGAAGATTAAAATTTTTTAAAGTACAATCAATTTGTCAATGAAAAAAAGACTCTCTTTTACACTGAAGATAGTGTCAGTGTCCCCGTTCCCCTTCACAACAATCATTTTTTTATACTTTTTGAGCTAAATACACACACCTTAACACACATATCTTTATGCCTGACATTTCCTTTCTTTTTATTTAACCTCTCTCTCTCAAAATTCACCTTTTTATGTAAGTGAAGCATGGTGTAAATTTTAGGAAATGTTGACACAATGTATTTTAGAAATAATTTCATTTCAGTCTTTTTAATTCATATTATTTTGTTATATGGCACTATCTTTTATTCTCTTCTATTTAATATGTACGCTTGATTTTCTTCCTCCATTTTTGCTACAAGAAAATGATGCAATGCATCCATCTTCATCTGTGTAAACAGGTGTGTCTTTAAACATAAATCTCTATAAATAAAATTCCTGGAGTATAGAGTATATGCTGTTTTAATTTTAAAATTATGCTACAAAGATGTTGAATCAGTTTATAACACCAGCAAAAATATATGCAACCTTAAAACTACTAGAAGAAAACATTGGAAAAAATGTTGACATTTGTCTGGGCGATGATTTTTTTGGACATGACACCAAAAACATATGCAGCAAAAGCAAAAATAGACAGGTAAGATTATACTAAAGTAAATAAAAAGACGCTGCACAGCAAAAGAAACAATAATAGAGTGAAAAGTCAACCTATGGAATGGGAGAGAAACATTTTCTAGAGACAGCTCATAAAAATAAATTAAATCTATAATAAAAATTTAAGAAAAAAATTATAATGTATATAGGAATCCAAGAGTTTTTCCAAAAGTGAAATGATCTAATTTGAAGTGAGGTTTGTGAAAATAGCTATGTAAAAACATATGAAATACTTTAAAAATTATATGTTATAAATGTTTCCATGTGAGAAAGATAATTTTATAATATTTTCATTCATTTTCTTAAAGGAGAATATTATTTCACTTAGATGTTTAATTCTGCAAAGGTTTTCCAGCATTGGAGCATTTGAAGAGGTTTAAATAGTTTACAAAGCGGCTCATCACCCCATCATTCTGTTTTACTTTTGTCTTTAGTATCTTATCCACCTGACCACAAATATTTTTTCCAGAAGGGCATAAATTAAGCAAAGATGTACCACTGAACATTGTTTTATAAGTTGGTTAGATGATTTGGGTTAAAATGTTACAAATGGCTAGAGAATAACTAATTTCAAGGTAGTTATCAAAAACCTCTAAATTTAATAAAATACAGAATATTTTAGTAACAAAATAATAAATATTATTAACGACTCAAGGTTGCACATTTGTTCTGCAATTCAATATAAGCTACTTTTTACTAGTTCCTCAGAAATATTTCAGCAATTCACAGAGTCTTCTTCAGGGATCTTCTACTAAAGACAAAAAAGTGCTCATGAATGAAAGCCAAGTAATGATTAGTTTGAAGCCAAGGGGCTAAGCAGGGAGGTACACTTCTAATTGCAGTATGTCAACAAGTTATTTGTGCATGACTTCCTAGATTTTTAACATGATACTTTGTAATTTCATGAGAAAAGAATGAGAGTATGTACATGTATTCAGGGACATTTCTTTTTAAAAGAATATGAATAGAAACAAATTGTGTACCATAAACCTATTACAACCTTTATCAACTTGAAATGATTATAGTCACAGTTTTTGTAGTGCATTGCGGTGTTTTATAACTGCCAGTTTTCTTTCAAATGAGATAAGAAATATATGTTAATTTTGAAAAAGAACTGTTAAATTTATTGAAATATAAATGAATACTCAAATCTAGTGCTTGCCACACTTCTCTGAAGTTCAGCTAAGAATTTACTTAAAAGTGGAAACTCTTTTGTGCTTCAGAGTTTTATTTTCTAAAAAAAAAAAAGCGAAAAAAGAAAAAACAGCCTAGACTCTGGATGAACATTTGTATAGTATCATTTCATGAATAGTAACAAAATATTTTGTTTTTTCTTTTGTGATCCTCTCTCTAAACAGTCACCTTGAAATTTCATATCTTCTTTCATAAAAACATATTTGTAGGGCCCTATGTGTTTCTGAACACAGAGGCACAGGATAACTTTTTAATCCCAAATTCACTTTTATCCCCTATTGGTCCATTCTACTATGTATTGCTTTCTCTTCTTCCAAAGAGGTTGGCTGGCCTCACCCATTCTCTTTCCAAATTGCAACTGTTAGCTTTCTCCTTTTATATATTTTCTGTAATGTCTTGAAGATATATTTCCTTTAATTCTCTAACTTAACACATTCTATTTTTTTACTACATTTTTTTCTGTATTTGAACAGAAGCCATTCTATTAACTTACCCTAACAACTTTTTTCATTCATTGCAATAAATTTCTAAGTATATTAATAGTAAACATGCATGTAATATCTTCCCCCATGCCATTTTTTTCTTTATGTTTGGTAAAGTTCTATTTATTCTGGAAATTCCAGCTCAAATATTACCTTTTGTACTTAGCAACTAAATATATTAGTAGTTATTTGTTTCATATCTCACAAACATTTATCTGTAACTCTTACTACATTTATGATAAATCTATGGCATTTTTTCCACATTTTTTTCTTTTTAGTTACAAAAACATAGACTTACTTTTCAAAAAGAAAAGCAAACACCACTAAGAAAATCATTCAGAGTTACTTCTTTATGGATACTCTGTTTTATAGGTTAAGTTCCATATGTAAGATCTATCTTCATGGAAATTCAATTTCCTAAAAACAAAAACTTTAATGACCCTTTTCATTTAGGCACATACAACATTTTGACCAACATGCTAATGATATAAAGATGTAGACTAATAACCTCCTATATATATCACCCTGAAATCACAGGGGCTTTTTTTCTTTGTTTGTTGGTTGGTTGTTTTTTGTTTTTTAACTTTTAACAGAGTGCATATTTTAAAGCTTGACAAAAAAAAATCTTGTTATATTCAATTACTTAGTTTCCAGGTGGAACAATTATTTAGATAGTAGCAGTCAGCATTCTGACCTTAAAAGATACATGCCATCTAGAAAACTGAAGATATTATTATCACCTGGAGGTAAACGTCATTGAATGACTGTAAGTCTTTAAAAAAAACTCAGTTTTGCTTTCTAGATAATATTTCAGTAGTCAGTGTTGGGGCTTTGTTTTATGACTCATAACAACTGAAAAATACAGATCTTTCTTTTCAGCAAGAGATATATTTAGATAAAAAACAAAGTCTTGTAGGAAATTTGTTTTGTCATTTTAAAGCTGCCAAGAGACATGCAAAATGATTTGTCTCCTCTAAACAATGTCAATTACTGCTTTGCAAACAGAAATGGCAAAATTCTCAGGAAACAATTGAAGCTGGATAATTGCTAGACAATTGCCATCCTTACTTTATAATCTTTACTCTTTCAGTCATTGTGACTGAATGCTTAGTCCTCAAATAGTTTCTAATCAGCCATCCCTGTGAAAGCACAATAGGTTATTGAGTTTCAAAGCTTTCATTCTATGACTTTGTTAGGAGTTAGCCTTGCGTGATTTTCACAGTGACTGAAAATATATTAACAGGGAGGCTCTCTAGAATTGATGAGTTCATTATTAAATATCAGACAAACATGAATTTAAGTGAACTAGCGGCAGGATGTGTGGAAAGAGATTATGTGGGAGATCAGAAGTTGGAATTTATTATTGTAGATATTACTGAAAAACGTTGGTTCCCAAGTCACCATCCATTTTAAAGAGTTTTCATTTCTCATCATGTATCCTTGCAGCTCTTCTGTATCAGATGAAATTGTCCCTGGCCAGTCAAATGGGCTTGATTGGTTTAAGGGAGTGTACATCCTCATGCCTGTGACCAGAGACCAGTCAGGGGAACCAGGCTAAATGAAACAGTTTGTGGCATTTCCCTGAGGACAAGTGACCCAATTTGGGTAAAAAAGATATAAGAAAATTGGTTGAGAGAAGATTCTGAGAAAGGACTTTTTTCTCTTGAGAGAGAATTCCAGAAGAGGTAACACCATCATTTCTTGCCCAGTGCACATGTACTTACTTGAGGTCTGGAATGCAGCAATGTGAAAATGAAGCTAAGACGCAGCCATTTCTCAGGTCTGTACATATGTGGATGTGAGAGTTCCATATTGATCATAACATTTTGTGTCAGATTTTCCTGATGCTTTACAGGAACAGGAATTCCCTTTAAACATAAGGGTGTTTCATTTCATTTACTATTTATATTTGTACCTCTTGTTAAAAATTTCAGAATGATGTAATAATTATGTTTTTTTTGTTTTTGTTTTTGTTTTTGAGTTGGAGTCTCACTTTGTCTCCCAGACTGGAGTGCAGTGGCCGCTCCGGCCACCGCAGCCTCGACCTGCTGGGCTCCGGAGATCCTTCCACCTCAGTCTTCCAAGTAGCTGGAAATACAGGCACGCACTACCACACCCGGCTAATTTTTTGATTTCTTGTAGAGATGAGGTTTCACCAAGTTGCCCAGGCGGGTCTCGAACCCGCGGGCTCCGGCAATCCACTCCCCTCAGCCTCCCAAGGCGCAGGATTACAGGCTGAGCCATTGAGCCCGGCTATAATTGTTTTTTAATTAAAACTTATAAGTTATTCTCATTTTATTCTAGCTAATAAATTTACATGGTTATCACACAGTCTCTCTTTTCAAGATTTTTTAAACAATATTGTGTTTTTGTGGTTATTGGGTATTTAGTAAACTATTTTATTTGTCATTGGACAGAAAAATTTGACTTGTATAGTTATGTGGTAGTAAGTATTTATATTGAAACATCTTTTTTTCTATTTTATGACAAATGATATCCACTTATATAGGAATCATGACCCAGGCAAAGCATGAACAGATCATCTTGAGCTAACCGACAGTTTCCACTTAACAATGCCTGTTTTTTTGCACCTAAAAGCTTCAGAAAACATGGGTTCAACACCTGTTCACTGCAAGTGTAGGTTTCCCACAGTTCTAAGAAATAGTTGAAATCAAGAAAAACAATTTATTTCAATAAATATTTATATGAGTATCTACTATGGGGTAGACATTGTCTTAAAACTGAGGATAGAGAGATGAACAAGGCAGAAATATTCATAGCCACGAAGGACAATATGTTCTAATGTGTGTGTAGATACTGAAACAAATGATGAATAAACAGAGAAATCTAATAAATTCATATCTTGGTAAGTGCTACAAAAATAAATAGAGTAAAGGGATAGGCATATCAGTAGAGGGAGGACGTTTTAGATAGGATGGTTGGAAAGGCCTCTTTGAAAGTAAGGGAGTAGCAATGTGAATAGTCAAGGGAAGCGGCTGTTTCAGCAGAGTCAAGGGAGTAAAACAAGCCATGAGATGGCTAAAAGTTTGGCATAGTCATTGAACAACTCATTTTTACAAAGGAGGAGGTATGAGATGAAGTTGAGTTAGAGAAGGGCCAGAGATTTTGTTATAACTGCAAAGATAAGCCATTGACTGTATTAGGTAGAAGAGCAATAAGGTCTGTTTTTTTTTAAAAAAAATTATTCTGGCTGTTTTGTGGAGAAGGAATTTCAAGAAGGAAGAAAGGATTTGGGAGAGTCATTTAAGAGCTACCACAAAAGTTCAAGTATGATATAAGAATTTAGATTTAAACACTGGCATCAGAGAAGGAAAGCAGTGATGGAATTCAGATAATTTTTAAACTGAAAATTTAGGATTTGCTGGTAGTGTGGAAGATTCTACAATAGCACTGGGGCTATCTTGCATTTAAGGTTTGGAAAATTTCATTATAAATCCATCATGATCTGTTGCCTCTTGTGCAAATAGCTCTTAGATAACATCTTTTTGTGAAATAAAATTTAAAAAAAATCAAGCCTGGGGTCAACTTTAGTAAACTGTTTTTTGCTAGAAAATTATTTCATATGGTAGATTTAACATTTATTTTGGGGAGTTCTAAACTTCATTCAAGATTTTTTTAAAAATGTTAATTTGGTAGCTTTTGTTTGTGCTCTCATTCATTCTTCCTTCCTCCCCCCCTCCCTCCATCCCTCCCTCCCATCCCTTTCTTTCTAATATGGTTGTAGGGTAAAATGGTTTTTTTTGTTTTGTTTTTGTTTTTGTTTTTTATCAGAGACAGGATCTCCAACTCTTTTGGAGGAGGATTATTTAATCTCCAAGTAAAATATTCTAATTCCCAGAAGTGAGATTACTACATTCTATAGAAACTCAATTTTTAGTTATTTGAGAAAATGCCACACAGTTTTCCACAAAGATTGAACTAGATTACATTCCCACTAACAATGTAGAAGCATTCTGTTTTTTCTGCAACCTCACTGATACCTGCTGTTTTCATGATAACCATCTTTATAGGTGTTGAGTGGTACCTTATTGTAATTTCAATTTGCATTTCTCCAGTAATTAGTGAGGCTGAGCATTTTTTCATATGTTTGTTGACTGCTTAAATGTCTTCCTTTGAGAAGTGTCTGTTCATGTCTTTTGCCCACTTTTTAATAAGTTTTTTTTTTTTCCCTATCAATTTGTTTGAGTTCCTTGTAGATCCAGGATGTCAGGCCTTTGTTGCACGCATAGCTTGCAAATATTTTTTCCCATTCTGTGGGTTGACTTTTTATTCTCTTAATGGTTTCTTTTGATGTGCAAAAACTTTTTAATTGATAAGGTTCCACCTATCTGTCTTAGCTTTTGTTGCCTTTGATTTTGAGGACTTGGTCATGGATTCATTTCCTGCTCCATTTTCCAGAAGGGTGCTCCTTAGGTTTTCATCTAAAATTCATATAATTTGAGATTTCACACTTAAGTCCTTGATCCATTTTGAGTTAATTTTTGTATATGGTGATAGGAAAGGGTCAGTTTCATTATTCTATGCAGTTAGCCAGTTTTCCCAACACCCTTTGCTAAATATGGTTTTCTTTCCCCAATTTTTGCTTTCATAGGCTTTGGCAAAGTTGAGTTGGTTGAATTCTGTGGTTTTATTTCCAGATTCTCTGTCCTGTTCCATTAGTTTATGTGTCTATACCTGTACCAGTGCCATGCTGTCTTTGTAGTCTTATAGTAAAGTTTAAAGTTTGGAAGTGTGATACTTCCAACTTAATTCCTTTTGATGCAGGTTTCTTTAGTTCTTCAGGCTCTTTTTTTGCTTCCATGTGAATGTCTGTATTGTCTCTTCTAAGTCTATGAAACATGATGCTGACAATTTGATAGTGATTGTGTTGAATCTATTGATTGCCTTGGGTAGAATGAACATCTCAACAATATTGATATTTCAATCCATGAGCATGGATGTTTTTCCATTTGTCTCTGCTATCCTTGATTTTTTGAGCAGTATTTTGTAGTTTTCATTATAAAGATCTTTTACCTCTTTAGATAGGTGGATGCTGAAATATTTTATTTTATTTTATTGTAGCTATAGTGAATGGGATTGGGTTTTTTATTTGGCTCCAAGTCTGCCTGTTGTTAGTGTATAGAAATGCAACTGTTAATTTTCTGTATTGATTTTGTATCCCAAGACTTTACCAAAGTCAATTATCAGTGTAAGATTTTGAAAGACTGTCCTGGGTTTTCTAGGTAAAACATCATATATCATCTTTGTAGTGGAATAACTTAACATCCTCTCTTCTTATTTTAACACCTCTGATTTATTTCTCCTGCCTGATTGCTCTGGCTAGGACTTCCAGTACTCTGTTGAATGGGGGGGGGGGGAGGGGGGAGGTGGACAGTTTTGTCTTCTTCCAGGTCTTAGGAGGAATGCTTTCTATTTCTGTCTGTTAAGTATAATGCTAACTGTCGGTTTGTCATAGATGGCTCTGCTTATTTTTAGGAATGTTCTTTCATACTTAGGTAATCAAGGATTTGTATCAATAAGGGATATTAAATTTTATTGAATCCTTTTTCTGTATCTGTTGAGATAGCCATGTGATTCTTGGTTTTACTTATACCTGTTTCTGTGATAGATTTCATTTATTGATTTACATAGTTGAACCAGCCTTGCGTCTTGGGAATGAAACCTACTTAGTCAAGATGGATGATCCCTGGTATAAGTTGTTGGATGTGACTAGCTAGAATCTAGTTGAGAGATTTTGCATCTATATTCTTCAGGAATTGGCCTGTAGCTTTCTTTCCTTATTGGGTCTTTGCCATTTTTGGGTATTAGGATGATATTGACTTCATAGAATGAGCTAGGAAGAATTACTTCCCTCTCAATTGCCTGGAATACTCTCAATTGATTGGAATCAGCTCTTTCTTGGTACATCTTATAAAATTCAGCTGATAAACCACTTGTGGATGGCTTCTTTTTGGTAGGAAGGTTTTTTCTTCATCATCATCCCCTCCTCCTCCTCCTCCTCCTCCTCCTCCTCCTCCTCCTCCTCCTCCTCCTCCTCTTCTTCTTCTTCTTCTTCTTCTTCTTCTTCTTGTCAGAGTCTCACTCTGTTGCTCAAGCTAGAGTATAGTGGCATGCACATGGCCACCAAGCCTCAACCCATTGGGCTCAGGCAATTCTTTCACCTGTCTTCCAAGTAGCTGGAACTACAGGCATGCACCACCACACCCAACTAATTTTTTATTTATTGTAGAGATGAAGTCTCACCAAGTTGCCCAGGCTGGTCTCAAATCCATGGACTCAGGCAATCCTCTCACATCAATCTCCTAAAATGCTGGGATTACAGGCATGAGCCACCATGCCTAACTGATTTCTTATCATTAAATCAATTTATTGGGTTGTTATAGGTCTATTTAGGATTTTAATGGCTTCCTGTTTTAATCTTGGGAGCTTATTGATGCTGGGAATATCTCCCTTTCCTCTAAATTTTCTGGTTTATTTGGATATAAATGTTTGTAATCTTTGATAATCTTTTGAATTACTGCAGTGTCAGTTGTGAACCGTGTTTTTCATTTCTATTTGAGTTTGTTTGGACTTCCTCTCTCTCCTTCTGTCAATCTGGCCAGGGTTCTGTCAATCTTAGGTTTCCTTTCAAAGAACCAGCTTTTTGTCTTGTTGATCCTTTTTATGATTTTTCTTGGACTTGATTTTGTTCAACTGTGACTTTATTTTAATAATTTCAATTTTTCTTCTAAATATAGGATTGGATTTCTCTTGACCTTCCAGTTCTCTAATGTGTGACAGGCTGTTTCCTTGAGATCCCTCTATTTTCTTTATAAGTGCATACAATTATATAAATTTCCCTTTCAGTAATGTTTTCATTGTATCCCAGAGATTTTGGTATGTTGTGCCTTTGTTTTCATGTTTCCAGAAATATTCTTTCTACATTTATATTCTTCCCTTATATGCTTTTTTGCTGTGTTAACCCAAAAGTCATTCAGAAGCATGTTGTATAATTTCCATATATTAGTGTGTTTTGGGTGGTTCCTGTTGGTGATGATATTTATTTTTATTTCACTGTGGTCTCAGCAGATGCTCAGTATGATTTCAACTTTTTGAAATGTTTTCACACTTGATTTATGCTTGGGAATGTGGTCTGTCTTGGAGTATGTTCCATGTGCCAATGAGAAGAATGTAAGTTCTATGATTGCTGGGTAAAGTGTTTTGTAGATGTCAATTAGGTGCAATTGGTCAAGTATTGTGTTAAGGTTCCAGATTTTCTTGTTTGTTTTTTGCCTCGATGATCTCTCTAAAGTTGTTAGTGGGGTATTGAAGTCTCTGATTATAATTTTGTGGCTGCCTTTGTCCTGTCTTAGTTTAATTAGCAATTGTCTTATAAATCTGGATGCTTCTTGCTGGTGGATTGAGACTTTTACCATTGTGTGGTGCCCTTCAGTGTCCTTTTAAACTTTTATTTGTTTAAAGTGTGTTTTACCTGGATGGAATTAGAGTTTATAATATTGAATGATCTTTCACAGAAACAAAGATCTGAGTATCACATGTTCTCACTCATAAGTGGACCTTGAACAACTACCGTAATACTATAACAAAACGATTGACAGTAGTGTGAAACTACAAGGGGAGTGGGAGCGGGGAGGTGGGATTGACAGTAGTCGACAAGGGTACCTGCACAATGAATATTTGTATACCTAACCCTGAATTGTATCCCACAATTTAAAATAAATAAATAAATAAATAAAAATCTGTTTTATCTGATACAGTACCTATTTCTGTTCTTTTTTGTTTTGTTTTCCATTTGCCTGAAAGATCATTCTCCACTCTTTACCTTCAACATGTGGGTGTCCTTTGCAGTGGGTTGGGTTTCCTGAAGGCAACAGAAGACGATGTTTCTTTATTCTGTTTGATACTCTATTCCTTTTGAATGGTACATTCAGTCCATTTACACTAATGTTTATTATTGATATGTGGGGTTTTATTCCTGTCATATTGCTATTAAGAGGCTGCTTTGCTTTTTATATTTTGTGGTTGATTTGTATGGTCTGTTAACTCTGTGCTTTCATGTACTTTTGTGACAGGTGGAACCATTCTATCATTTCTGTCCTTAGAATTTTCTTAAGCATCACCTGAAGGGCTGGTCTGGAGGTGGCATATTCTCTTAGAGGTTGGATGTCTGGGAAGTATTTTAATTATCCTTCATTGATGAAGTTTAGCTTGGTGAGATAGGAAGTTCAGGCTGGAATTGTTTTTCTTGTAGAGTGTTAAAGATGGGACTCTAGTCCCTTCTGGTTTGTAGGGTTTCTGCTGAGAATTCTGCTGCAATTCTGATGATCTTCCCCAGTAGGTGATCTGTCTCTTCTGTCTAGCTGTCTTTAGGATTTTTTCTTTTATGCTTACTTTGTGGAAATGAATAATTATGTGTCTTGGGGATGGTTTTCTCATGAGTTCTCAATATCTCCTGAATTTGCATGGTTGCCACTCTAGTGAGACAGGGAAAATTTTCTTGGATGATCTCTTGGGAGGAAGGCTTGTTCTAGGGTGTTCTCGGTTTCCCTTTCTGTCTCAGGGATGCCAACCAGCCATAGATTTGGTTTTTTTACATAACTCCAACCCTCCTATAGGTTTTACTCATTTTTCTTGAGCTCTTTTCTCCTTGTTTTTGTCAGATTGAATTAATTCAGTAGTTTAACCCTCAAGCTCTGAGATTCTTTCCTCTGCCTGGACAATTCTACATTTCAGGCTTTTCATTGCATTTTGAAATTTCAGGAAAGAATTCCTCATTTCCAGGATGGGTTCCATTGCTTGATACTTGAGAGAGCCTTTTATGGGTGATGACTCACTAAGGCTTTGGGAATTTCTGGTGGCTTTCTGCTGGGTTCTTCCTCATCTGTGAGGACAGAATCTTCTTTTATTGTTTATTGTTTTGTTGTATTTATTTAATCCCACAGGGTGCTCCCCTGTTGTGTTGCACTCCTCCTTCCCCTGGGGGTGGTAGTCAATAAGGGTCTAACTACTGTGGATCCTGCTGCTCTTCTGGGTCTGTCTGCTCTTAAGGAGGCTGCCACCAATTTGACTGGTGCTGGAGAGTGCCTGCAGGGTATCCCATTATGACAGGCCCTGCCCTCTGTCTCTGCAGCCTCGGGTTCTTTTTCTCTTTTCTGAGCCTGTCCGTGCTCAGAACTCAAAGTTTCTTTCCACAGCAGTGTTTTTCCTGTGGGCTGGTACCAGCTGTGTTCTGATCCCCAACTGTGAGTACTTAGTGGGAATTGAGAGGGGGGATGGGCCCCCAAGCCACTGTGGCAGTGCTGCAGGAATTACAGAGTCCTCTGTTGCCTAGAAGCATTTATGTGGGGAGAGAGGGGTTGCCAGGAGATCCTCCCCAATCCCATTACCTCACTAGTTCTTTCAGCTACAAGATCTCTGCTGCAGCTTGCCCCAAACCAGAGCTGCCTGTATCAGAACCTGTCCTTGGGCAAGTGAAGGTGACTGAGTCAGAGTTCTTTCCCAGCCTGGGAACTGTCCACCAAGTACTGCCTGCAGGGAATGAGCCCTCGATAATGCTTTAGTCATAGGTATTCAGGGCTCCAGTGGGTTCCTAGCTCACATGGGCTCTGGTAGCATGCAGCTGTGTCATATTCAAGCCATTTCCTTTGTAAGATTGGGGTTCTTTGAGGCTCATAGGGGCTCTCCCAGTCCACGGCAGTAGTAAGCACTGAGTTCTACTTTTCCACACTCACCATTTTCCATGTCCAGAGGCTGCTATCTGTTTCCCAGGAGAGTCAGGTGGGGGACGGGGGATGCGGGGAGGGGTGTGTATGTGTGGCGTGGGGAGGTGTGTGTGGGGTAGGTTCCTGGTTCCAAAGCTGGCTGCCCGCTCTCTATCTTCCCTGCCTTCTGTGTGTCTCAATGTTCCTCTGTGGGTTGTGGTGTGTGTCCTCCATCTCCACCTGTTCTGACTGCTGGGGATCTCCAATTGCTGGGAGTCTCTGACTGCTGGGGCTCTCTCCCTTGGTTTGCTTTGTGAGACAAGGCCAGTTGACTGCTTCTAAGTGAACATCTTGAAATCCCTTTTTTTTTCTTTTGTTGTTATGTTGTTTTTTTCTGCAATGGAAAGATTTGTGATTTGGTTATAATGTTTACCTTTTGTATATATCTCATTTCCATTTTCCTTTGAAATATTTATGGATTTCTACCACAAACAAATAAAACATTCATTTGGAAACTCTTTTCTTCTCTTTCATCATTTAATTTTGGTCAATCATATTATCCGACTGCTTATATTCTTACTCACATACAAGTTTCTTATATTCAATTGTTATCCTTTGACTCCCAGCCACTATTTATGAAGCAATCATTTATCATATTCTATCTCCCCCTCTCTCTCTCTATTACCCGTTTTTCTCTTTCCATTTTGCAAAACAAATATTATTTGTTATTTATTCTCAATCTGTCTTTCCTTCCCTTATACTTTCTTCCTCTCTTATTACCCCCTCTGTTTCTCCTCCTCTCTCTCCATATATAAGAGTTTTACTTATTAAATGCTCAATACCAAAATTGTGCAAAAATATCTCTTCAATCAGCTCCTAGTTGTATAAGCTCATTTTATAGGAGATTGCTCAGGAAAGACTGATAAACTTGAATTTGTGCATGTTTAAAGTCATTTTCTTGTCATCTTGATACTTGAAAGAAAGTTCGGCTGATTAAAAATTATTGCCTCACATTTTCTTCCTTTGTGTGTCTGGTAGATGTTGTGCCATTATCTTCTCGCATTTAATGCTTTTCTCAACTTTGATACCAATATAACTTTCCTTACTTTGACAGTGTATTGTTTTCAACTGGAGTCCTAGAGTTTTTAATTTGTTAATTTGAAAAGCTTATCATCTGAGTATTATAGTGTTGATATTTATCCTACTAGACCAATTTTTTCAGGTATACTGTGTACCCTTTCTATATGCCAACTCAAATATTTTTTTTTAAAGGGGAACTTCTTGTGTTCCAATTTAAAAAATATTGGTTCTGTCTTTTTGCTTGTTTGCTATGTTCTGTTTTTGTTTCTTCTTTTGGTATTCTTGTTCAATGTAAGTTAGATTTTCTTTGCTGATTTTGTCTATTTTCTTTATGTCTTCTTGATTTCTATTTTTTTTCCCTAAATCGATGATCTGTTCCTTTATTTTCTTATTTCTATCCCCTTGGTGTCATTTATCATCCTTTAATTAGTTTCTATTATTCTGAGGGGTACCTTGTAGTTTAATCTTAATTTTAAGTTAATTTTGATTTTTTCTTTCCCAAGTTTTGACATTTTCTGTTGAACATCTTCTATTGTCTGTCTCTTTTTAAAGTTTGGATTTTTACTTTTCAATATTCTTTCATATCTACAATTTCTTATTTGATTATTTTAAATTCTGGCAGGAATCCTAATTCTAAGTTTTGTCTTTGCTATGCTTAATTTGCTTTCACTTGTGACGCTGTTTGGATCCTCATCATTAGCTTTCCACAGATGCCATTTTCCTTTTCTATACTTTATTCTCCTAGACTAATGACTAGAGTAACTTTTTTTAAAAAATGTGGCTTGGGGGTAACCAGTGACATTTCTGAATTCTCCTATCAAGAGTTCTGCTTCTGCTGCAACAGGGAATGGTGGCTTGTAAATGTATAAAATCATTATTTAGTGGTAGCAGTGATGCAGTTTGCTGTTATTTTTGTATTCTATTCTGTTCCAGTAGGATGCTTGCCATCAGTTTCTTGTTTTCCTCTCTTTTAAACCAACTGCTGGCTCCAAATACAACAACTGCTGCAGAAATCACGCTGTTAGATAATTGAAAGTCCTCATGGAACCCCACAGGAATAGGCATGTAAAAGCTTTATAAAGGTAAAAGATATATTACAGCAGCAGAGGAAAAGTGCAAACATTTTAGAAGCCCGAGACTTTTCAGTACAGCCCCTTGGTGTCTTACCTCAGCCACATAGGGTGTAGTTCATCTTTGGTTTATGAACCACCAAGATATGTACAAGATACCTTGGTTTCATGCTCATTTCATGAGCACATACACTAAAGTTGGAATAATAGATGATCAGCATGGCCCATGCAGAAAGATGGCATGCAAATTTGTGAATCTTTCCATATTTTCAGCTGTCAAAATGTCACATGTACCCTCAAAGTACATACAACTACTATACATTAAAAAAAGGTACTTTGGTATCATCAGAGCCAAGCACAAGTTTAATGAGAAGTCTTTTGTATTCCACTGGTCACATAGCTAAAACATAGGCTTTGTAACTTACTAAATCTGTTGTAACTATTAATCTATACAGTTCAGTATCCTGTGTAGATAAGCTAGTACAGCACGTCTCCAGGGGAATTTCAGATTTTATTCTGAAAATCACAATTAGACAGCAAGTTTACTTCATCTTTTTTTGGTCAAAGGTCAATACTAGACTTCCAGACTCAGCAGAAACAAACTTAAAAACCTTCCCATACCAGCAGAAACTCACCCCAAGTCACCTCTATACTAACTCTATTTATTTATTTATTTTAATATTTTGAGTCAGAGTCTCACCCTGTCACCCAGGCTGGAGTGCAGTGGCACGCTCATGACCACCGCAGCCTCGACCTGCTGGGATTAGGTGATCCTTCTGCCTCAGCCTTCCAAGTAGCTGGAATTACAGGAATGCACCACCATACCCAGCAAATTTTAAAATTTATTATAGAGACTAGGTCTTGCCATGTTGCTCAGGCTGGTCTCAAACCTATAGGCTCAGGCAATCCTCTTGCTTCAGCCTCCCAAAGTACTAGGACTATGGTGTGAGCCACTGTGCCTGGCCTATCCTGACTCTCTTTAAAGATACTTTACTAAGATTTCCTTTCCAAATACCACCCCCACCCCTTTTGTTTTGTTCCTGTTGACAGGACTACTGACTGGTGTCTGTAGTTTCTAGTCAGGGTAGGGCTCTCTATTTCTGAAGGTGAATCCTTGATAATGTTTCCTGGATTTCACCACCACTACCCACACCTCTGTACATTTCTCTCCAGAATACATATACAAGTGAGGGCTCTAGTACCAACTCTAGTCTTAGTTGCTTATTTTATCTTTTACTCATACACTGCAATTTATAATATTCTCTGTTTTCTAGTTATGTGGTAAATGTTAGTTACTGATGTTTTAATTGAACTTAAAAAAATGTTTACGGCATTTTAGAGAAGATGTTGAAAGATTGTAATCTAAAGAAACTCCATTATCACAAGGTAACTCAAAACCATCTACCTTGGCTTTTAACCATCCGGGCTAATTCTACTTCAGTGGCAGAATAAATATTCTTTTCTTCTATGTTTTTACCTGTTGGACAATCTTGTTTCTTTCTTCCATTTTTCACTACTCTTTTAAAGCTGGTTCAGAAAATGTTAAAGTATAAACAGCTTCCCCAGTTGTTTCCTTTTGGAAACACTACTTAATTGTATTTGTTTTTTGTTTTTGTTTTTTTAATTTTAACTTTAAGTATTTGACATTGGTTTTCCTAAAGTGTTGTCCAAGATTTTACATTGGATGTTTTCCATGGAAAGATAGAAGTATTCAACAAACTCTTTCCCAACCAAAGGCATCCATTAATTGAACAAATGATGATGCCTTACCTTCTGAAGTAGTATTCCTTTTTTTTTTTTTTTTGAGTTGGAGTCTCACTGTATCGCCCAGACTGGAGTGCAGCGACCGCTCCCAGCCACCACAGCCTCAACCCTCTGGGCTCCAGTGATCCTTCCGCCTCAGCCTTCCAAGTAGCTGGAACTACAGGTGCGTGCTACCACACCCAGCTAATTTTTGATTTATTGTAGAGATGAGGTCTCGCCAAGTTGCCCCGGCGGGTCTTGAACCCGTGAGCTCAGGCAATCCACTCACCTCAGCCTCCCAAGGTGCAGGATTACAGACTGAGCCACTGAGCCCGGCTCTGAAGTAGTAGTCCATTTAGATTTTACTTCCAATGAAATCACCATATAATCGAAGCTTTTTTTTTTTTTTAAGTTTCCAGTAATGAAAGTTTTTTTAATATGTGGGTACGATTCAATATTAGGTATACAAATGGTCTTTGTACAAGTAAAGTTTGGGCCTCATTTTGCTCCCCGCTTTGTTTGGTTTGAGACCAGGTACCCTTAATGATAAAGAGTGTCTCCCACCCAGCAGTTTCCCACCACTATCAATACCTTTCTTATGGTATTATGATAATAGTTCAGGGTCTGCTTATATGTGAGAACATGTGGTATTCAGTTCTTTATTTCTGCTATTGATCACTGAGTAGTATAGGCTCTAAATCCATTCAAGTTGTTGCGAAGTTCATAATTTTGTCCTTCTTTATGACTGTGATATTCCATCATGTATGTGTATTACTTTTAAAAATCCAATCCATATTCAATGGGCAGCATGTTTGGTTTCATGCATTAGCTATTGTGAATAATGCTGCAATAAACATGTGGGTGCAGGTATTTTTTTCACAGAGTGATTTGAGTTCCTCTGGGCATATTCTCAGTAGGGACATTGCTGAGTCATATGAAGGTTAGGTTTTAGATCTTTTAGTAATTGTCACACTGTTTTCCACAGAGGTTGTACACTCCTACAAACAACAAGAAGTGCTCCCTTTCTTCCACATCCTCTGCTGCATCTGTTGTTTTGTGAGTTATTGATAAGGGCCATCATGAATGGAATTAGGTGGTATCTCATTGTGATTTTAATTTGCATTTCTTTGATGTTTAATGAAGTTGAGGATTTTTCATGTATCTGTTGGCTGCTTGTATGTCTCCTTTGAGAAGCATCTATTAATATCTTTTGCCCACTTTTTAATAAGGCTGTTTGTTTTTTCTTTTCAGCACATTTGAGTACCTTACAGATCCTAGAAGTTAGGCCTTTGTCAGATATACAGTTGACAATTTTTTTTTTCCCATTCTGTGGCCTGTCTCCACGATCTCTTGATGGTTTCTTTTGCTTTGTGGAAGCTTTTCAGTTTGATGAGGTCTTGCTTGTCAATCTTATCTCTTATGACATGAGCATTTGAAATTTTGATCAGGAATTGGTTTTAGTTCCAATTTCCATAAGGTTGTCTCCTGCATTTTTTAAAAGTTCTGATAGTTTGAGGTTTTGTGTTTAGATCTTTGATCCATTTAGAGTTGATTTCTGTGTATGGTGTATAAGAACGCAATAGTCTTTTGCATGTTTATTTTGTACCTTGAGACTTTGCCAAAGTCCTTTATTTGTACAAGGTTTTTGACAGGTTTTCTTAGATTTTCAAGGTATAGAATCATATTTTCAGCAAAGATAGATAATTTAACTTTCTCTGTTCCTATTTGGATACCACTGATTTCTTTTTCTCGTCTGAATACTCTAGCTAGGAGTTCCAACACTATGGTAAACAGAAGGAGTGAGAGTGGGCAGTCTTATCTTGTTCTGGTTTTTAGGGGAAATGCTTCTAATTTCTGTCCATTTAGCGATATGTTGACTGTGGGTTTATTGGAGATGGTCCTTACTATTTTGAGGTATGTTCTCTCTATTCCTAGGTGTTCAAGGGTTTTTATCAAGAAGGGATGCAGAATTTTATTGAAAGCTTTTACTGTTTCTAATGATATAATCATGTGATAGCTATTTTTACATCTGTTGGTGTATTTAATTACATTTATGGCCTTGGGCATGTTGTACCACCCCTGCATCCCAGGGATGAAGCCTACCTGGTCATGGTGGGTAGTTTTTTAGATGTGCCATTGGATCTGATTTGCTAGAATCCTGTTGAGCATTTTTACATCTATGTTCATCAGGGATATTGACCTATAGCTTTCTTTCTTTGTTGGATCTTTAACTGGTTTGTGTATCAGTGTGACATTAGCTTTACAAAATTATTTGTGGAGAGTTCCATCTTTTTTTATTACTTGGAACATTTTCTTTTCTTTTCTTTTTTCTTTTTTTTTTTTTTTTTTTTTAGTTGAGTCTCACTCTCGTCACCCAGGCTAGAGTGCAGTGGCAAACTCATGGCCACTGCAGCCTCGAAATCCTGGGCTTAGGCAATCCTTCTGCATTAGCCTTCCAAGTAGCTGAAACTATAGACACATGCCACTATGCCCAGCTAGTTTTTGTGATTTATTGTAGAGATGGGGTCTCACCAAGTGTCCCAGGCTAGTCTCAAACCCCCAGGCTCAAGCAATCCTCTTACCTTGGCCTCCCAGAATGCTGGGATTACAGGTTGAGCCACCGTGCCCAGCCTGGAATACTTTCAATAGGATTGATATCAGCTCTTCCTTGAATTTTTTGTGGAACTTTGTTGGAAAGTCATCTGATCCAGGACTTTTGTTTGTAGGTAGTTTTCTTATGATGTAGTCAATTTCCTGGGATGTTATTAGTCTATCTAATGTCTCAATTTCTTCTTGGTGCAACCCTGGGAGAATGTGTGATATTAGAAAGTCACCCATTTCATTTAGGTTTTTGAGTTTGTTTTCATACAGGTGTGCATAGTAATCTGTGATAATTTTTTTGTATTTCTTTTGGGTCCATAGTGATTTGTTCTTTTGCATTTCTGATTGTGTTTATTTGGGCTTTTTCTTGCTTTGTTTTTGGTTAATATGGCTAGGAAGTCCATCAATCTTGTTTATTCTTTCAAAGAACCAACTTTATGTTTTGTTGATTTTTTTCTATTATATTTTTGTCTCCTATGTCCTCTATTTCAGATTTTACTCTGGTGATCTAGATTCTTCTGCTGAAATTAGGGTTTTGGTGCTCTTGTCTTACTAGCTTACTTAAGTGATTGTTAGGCTGATAACTTGTGATCCTTCCCTTTTCTTGATGTATGTTCATAAAGAAATTAATTCTCCTCTCAGTACTATTTTCATGGCATCCCAGAGGTTTTGGTAAGCTGTGTCTTTATCTTCATTTGTTTCTAGAAATCTTTTAATTTTGGCTTTGTTATCTACATTGACCCCGGAGTTGTTCAACATCGTGCTGTTTAGTGTCCATGTCTTTGTTGGTTTTGGGAGAACTTTGTTGGTGTTGATATTTATTTTTATTCCACTGTGGTTTGAGAAGGTGCATGGAAGAATTTCAACCTTATGGGATTTGTTTATGATTGATTTATGGCCAATGATGTGATAAATCTTGGAATATGTTCCATGTGATCATGAGTATAATGTATATTCTGTGGTTGTTCTGTAGGTATCTATTAAGTCCGTTTGTTCAAGTGTCAAGCTGAGATTCCTGATATCCTTGTTGATCTTTTGCCTCTATAATCTGTCTAGAGTTGTTAGTGGGATATTATCTAGAAGCTGCTTTATAAAGATTGGTGGTCCTATGTTGGGTGCATATATGTTTAGGATGAATATTTCATATTGATGGATTGAAGATTTTATAATTATATTACTGTGTCATCACTTTCCTTAACCTTTTTAATATTTGCTAGCCTAAACATTCTTTTGGCTGATATTAAGATTGCAACTCTTTCTTTTTGTTCTATTTGGCTGAAAATTTGTTTTCCAACCTTTAACTTTGAGTCTGTGAGTGTCTATTCTGGTAAGATGAGTCTCCTGGAGACAGTTATTGATATGTCATGTTTTTAATCAGTTTTCCATTCTATGTCTTTTCAGTGGTGCATTTTGTCTATTCACATTCAGGTTAACTATTGAGATGTGATAGTTTATCTCTGTCATGAGGTTCTTATAGAGTTTGTTGTTGGTGTTTGCTTGTTTGTTGGTTTTCTTTTGATTTTTTTTTAGTTGATATATGTGTGTGCTTTCAATCTTTTTCCTGTATTCTTCAGAAGAGCATGATCATTCTTCTTCTTCTGTGCTTAATACATCCTTAATTGTCTCTTGTAGAGCTGGTCTGAGGTGGCATAAACTCTTAAAGATTGAGTGGGAGGGATCTTAACTCTCCATCATTGATGGAGCTTAGCTTAGCTAAGGAGGAAATTCTTGGTTTAAACTGTTTACCTTTGAGAACTTTGAGGATTGGATTCCAGTCTCTTCTAGACTGTAGTGTTTCGGTAGATAAGTTTGCTGTTGTTCTAATTGGTCTTTCCTGGTAGGTAGTGTGACCTTTCTCTCTCCCTGCCTTTAGGATATTTTATTTTATACCTACTTTGTGTAAGCAAATTACCATATGTCTAGGAGTTGGTCTTCTCATTTGATTTCTTGCAGGGGTTCTCTGAATCTTTTGTGTTTGAATTGTCATGTCTTTGATGAGATGAGGGAAGTTTTCTTGGATAATTTCATTGAATGTTTGTTCCACGTGATCTCTCTCTATCTGTATCAGGAAGTAGGTCTAAGTTTGGCCTCTTGAAATAATTACACATCTCAGCCGGGCTCGGTGGCTCAGCCTGTAATCCCGTGCTTTGGGAGGCTGAGGTGAGTGGATTGCCTGAGCCCACGGGTTCAAGACCTGCCTAGGCAAATTGGCGAGACCTCATCTCTACAATAAATCAAAAACTAGCCAGGCATGGTAGCGCACACCTGTAATTCCAGCTACTTGGAAGGCTGAGGCGGAAGGATCGCCAGAGCCCAGCAGGTCAAGGCTGCGGTGGCCAGGAGCAGCCACTGCACTCCAGTCTGGGTGACAG
>CAUYQG010165805.1:0-25529 GCA_963574415.1 Tarsius wallacei
GAGTTGGAGTCTCACTCTGTCGCCCAGACTGGAGTGCAGTGGCCGCTCCTGGCCACCGCAGCCTCGACCTGCTGGGCTCCGGCGATCCTTCCGCCTCAGCCTTCCAAGTAGCTGGAACTACAGGCGCGCGCTATCACGCCCGGCTCATTTTTTTGATTTACTGTAGAGATGAGGTCTCGCCAAGTTGCCCAGGCAGGTCTCGAACCCATGGGCTCAGGCAATCCACTCACCTCAGCCTCCCAAGGTGCGGGATTACAGGCTGAGCCACCGAGCCCGGCTCCCACTTTGATTTTTTATGAGCATGTATTACTTTTCTTTCTTTTTTTAACCCAGCGTGCTATTATGAAAGTTTTCAAGCATTCACGAAAATGGACATAATTATGCTATCTTCTTTTTTAATTAACTTCAAAGTAAGCTGCAGAGACCAGTACACTTCACCCAAGCACTCCTGCCTGCATCTCGTTAAGGAGAGTTCAGCTGGAGTTCATGGGACTTTTATTCTTAGATGCAATGTTTATATGGTAAAACTCACAAATCAAAATCGCGCCATTTAGTAGGTTCTGAGCAATACGTATACCATTGCATCTCAAACTCTCATCGTGACACAGAGCACTTCCATCATTCCAGAAAGTTCTCTTGTGCTCTCCCCTGCCAGTCTCCCCAGGAGACTAACTGCTCTAAGTTTCTGCACTGTAGGGTGGTTTAGCTCATTCTGGAACTTCACATAAACGGAATCCTCCAGCATGTATTCTTTGATGCAACCATCCTTCCATTCCACATCATGTTTTAAGAATCTTTCATGGTTTTCATTGCATTAACAGCTCATTTATTTTTATGACAGTATAAACATGCCATGGTGTGTTTAATTATCCTCCTGGTGATGGACATCTGGGCTGCTTCCTGCTTTGGGCTATTAATGTCTGTTCCTTTTATAATTCACAAACAAGATGAACAGAGGCCTCAATGACTCCTCCTTGCCAAGACAACAGTCACTAATGAAGCTGTGGGGGTGGGGTGCTCAGGGCTCTGCGTAAGGCCTTGTACCACTGTCTCCTATCCTAGCATGCCCCCTTTAGTTGGGCCGTGGGAGTCCTCTCCAAACTGCAGCAATCGTCGTTCCCACCTTAGCACGCTGCTGTCCCCCACTGGGACCTCCAGTATAGCCAGGTGGGGTTCTCACCTCTTCCTACCTCTCTTCCCTTCCTGTTCTCAGTCTGTTCACCTTGTCCGAGTTCACAACAGCCCATGGTCTGTCTCCCCGTCAACTCTCCTTTGATGCTGATCTCGTCCCGCCGGTGCCTGGGTTGTGTTTTTACCTCCCCAGCGAATCCAAATGCTCTGAGGGCAGGCGCCTGGGTTTTGAGTTTTTCTCATTTCCGCGTCCAATTCTCTGCCATCCTCCCCCCGACCCCACACATTGTATGTTTAAATGAGCATCTGTTGGTGTTGGCATGCATTTTGGTGTGTTTGCTTGTGTTTGTGTGTGTCTGTGTGTGCACATGCATGTGCATGTTGGGAGGCAGTGAGGCTGAGTAGCAAAGGAGAGTTGATGGGGAGACAGACCATGGTGAGGGATGGCTCTCAGCTGACGTTTGCAAGTAATGAAGTAAGAGGACACTTTTTTAGAAAGAGAGGCATAGTTTGTATGCAGTGAAGTTCACAGACCTTAAATGTACTCATTATCAGATGAGTTGTGACAAACGCATATACTCATGTAACCCATATCCCAATGAAAATACAAAACATTTCCATCCTTCCAGCAACATTCCTTGGAACTACTTTCTCGGGACCTGCTAAACCAGACGACAGCACCAAACCCTTCTCATGTCTGGGTTAGCTTAGAAAAAGTCTTTGCGCTCCCACCCTGCACAGCACTGAGCAAGACTGTTTTCCCTCCCTGGCTCACAGATGTAAGAGACGTTAAGTGCAAATGCAGGAAATCTTCTCAGCAATGCCAATCTGACAGCATGTGAGACACAACTCAGATTGTTCAGGCCTGACATTTAGCGCTGTTTTTATTTCTTGCTTTAAGAAGTATGCATTTGCATTCCCCAATTCCCTCTTGGCAGTTGCTGCAGAGGAAACAGAAGGTTGGCTACTTCCAAAGTCAACAGGAATCTAGCCCACAATACATGCATATTTTTTAGCACGGATGCACACAGAGACTCATTCATACCAAGTTTTAACCACACATGTTGTTCCTCAAACAGTTCCCTGAATCCTGCCACGTTTGGACATCCAATACCCCACCCTAAAATATTCATACTACAACCCAGCTCATACCACAGTTAAAAATCTCCTGGGGTTTGAGGTCAGCTCGACTCAACTAATGAATTCGTTTGGGAAAAATAAGAAGCCCCTGGATTTTTGCTAATTTATTTATAACTTGGAACACACGTGGATGTCATTTTGCATGTTCTTATTTGGGTCGTTTTACATTTGTTTGGGCATAATTTCCAAATGGATGTTCTCAGCCTTGGCTTTACATTGTATAACAGTGTCACTGGGTGGGAATCTCTTTTCTCAAACAATTAAATGAGGTAGGAAAGTAGACAAGCCCACAGGAAAGAAGAAATTTAAGGACAGCTGCATCCTAAGTCCTTTCCTCTCCAAAGTGCTCCCAGAAACACCGTGTGCATTAAGCTCTGGAAGCAACTCTGTGGTATAAGTAGAGTGGGTTTTGTTATTCCCACTTGGAAGATGAGACACCTGAGGCTCAGAGACATGACAGCATTTAGTTGAGTCTAGGAGGCTGGAGGGGGTTGAGTCTGCACTCGGAGTTGGGCTTTGGCCTCGACATTCTCAACTCTTGCTTGACTCTGCCAGGAACAGGGAGAACCAGGTCTTCCTCTTCACCCCCTAAAAGCCCTCAGAAGAGATCTGGGCATTTCTGCCTGGCATTTTTGTAAGAGTCCTGAATGAACTGCAAGAACCACAGACACCACTGTGGCAGATGCCAATGGTGCCCCATCTCTGCCCCCCCGACATTACCATTCTGGTGGGTGCCAGTGACCTTCCAACAGCCAGTACCTGCCTCTGTGCCTGAGGGCCTTCTCCTGAACTGTGGAAGTGTCAAGCAATGAACAACCCTAGAATCTGCCCTCTGCCAGTGACTCCGGGGCATGGGTGTATGAACACCTCAGTTCTCTCACCCTTCTAGTGGAATCATTCTGAGTCAGGGGCAGGGATGTGCCCAAGTTCCTGGAGCTGCCCCATGGGGTTGAGTTCTAGTTTCTCACAGCGCTAATGGGCTTGTTAACACCCTGCTATGGGCTGCCTTTCCCTCACCTCTCACTTCTAGACTCTCACACTGGAGTTTCCTGCCCCCCTGAAAAAACTCTGTGCCCTGAATTCTTGTCTTAGGACTGAATAGCTTCTGGGGACCTAAACCATGTCAAACACAGAGACGGATTCAGCTTTAGGTAAGCCCTCCCACAGCAGAAGCTGTAAGAACCATTCTTTCCCCCAAACAACACCTGATTTTGCTAACATAGAGCCTGAAGTCCAACAGTCAAGACTTGAGGAGCTTGAATGGTATTACTGCAGCTCCTAGGATCTCTGTTTGAACAACCTCAAGAAGACTCATTCATTAAGTTGTCATCACACTGTCCCCAAGTTACCTATCCAGGTCCTGTGGCAACAGTTTGTAGACTGGCCTTGGCAGTAGCATTCTGACATTATGCTGATTCCTGTGGTGTAAATACTCCATTATGGTCAATTACAAATTGCCTTGTGACATCACTGGAGGTGGGGTTGGAACTAGCTGCGCATGAAGGTTTCTCTGGAGCTTGTACGAGCTGACTCCAGTATCCTACTGTCCCTGGGGTTCAGGAAGGGATTTCCAGAAAAGAAAAATTGCTTCTAACAGATGAAGCAATGCCCAGGTATTGGGAACTGTTGTTTAAGAAGGTAAGAATAAAAGAGGTGGGAAACATTAAGAACCGATGGGTGCATTGATCTATCTCATAGAAGCCCCTTGCTAGGAAGCACATGTTGAGTAAGATTCAGTTGAAAAGTTAGGGAGGAGACACACACATCTGGGGTTATACCCCCCCCCCCATGTTATCATACAGGTACTTAGTTGGCTGGTAGGCTTCTTGGAGGAGGTGATTGACTGACAGAGCTGACCTTAGGAGAATGACCTAGAACAAGGTCTTATATACTCATCTGCTCCATTCTTCTTGAAACATTCTCTTGGCTCATGATCCCACACTTTCTTCTGTTCTCCTCTTCTCTGGCTGGCCCTTCCTCAGACTCCCTCAATGGATTTTTTTTTCTTCCTACCCAATATCAGAATATGGTCTGGGCTCTCGTCTCCTCTCTGTCTACTTATACCATATGAATGCTGTTGATTTCTAAGTTCATACTTGCAACAAAAATCTTGCCTCTGAAGTTCAGACCCACTTATTCCACTACCTACCTGACATCTTCATCCAGATGACCCACACATGTATCAAACTTCATCTCTCCTAAATGGAACCCTTGATATTTTATCTTAATGCATCCCCATCCCTATCTTGTTTCCTCATCCCCACAAATGGCACCATCATACACTTAGTTGCCCAAGCCAAGAGCCGGAAGTTGCCTTTGATTTTTCTCTTTCTATTTCCCTCCATGCGTTTATCAGAACTTCTTACCAATTCTTCCTTGTAAAAGAATCTCTTTTTGTCATCAGCTCTGACTTGTCTCCTCTCTTCCACTCTTCCCTTCTAATCCAATTCCAAACAGTGCCCAATATAATTGTAGAATTTAAAGGAAATTATGCCATTATTGCTAAAATCCTCAATGGCAGTTAAAAGCAAACCCAGCCATTTTGCAATGGCTGACGTAATCCTGGATGACCAGGCTTCTGTCTGTCCCGACTCACCTCCTCATGGACAGATGTTTACGGGCTGATGTTAAATCAATCGCCAGGTCCTGCTCCTTCTTTTCTACAGTTTCTTGCTTACTTTTCTAGCTTTACTGCTACTACAGAGGCAGAGCGAATTGCTGGTCACACTTCCTCTTCCCTGTAGTAGGTTCTATGTTCACACACTTTCCACAGCCTCGTGGCAGGCAGATGTATTTCCCTGTCCCCCAACTTCTGACTTGGCTGTGTGATATGCATTGGCCAATGGGATATTAGTGGACCTAACATGAGCACAAGTTTGAAACATGTTTAGGAGCATCCTCTTGTGCTTCTGCATTTCATCATGAGAAGACTATGTCTCAGAAAACCACTGGTCCAAACAGAGTGAGAGGCACACAGAGCAGCCCCATCCAAAGCTTGTAGTCAAGCCCAGATCAGTCTCATACTGGTCAGCCCATACAGGCGTGAGTGAGAAAGATGTGCTAGTGGATATACACTACTGAGTTTGGGGCCTTTTGTTACTCAGCATTATGGTAGCAATAGCTAGCAGATACAATGACCCAAATCCAAGTCACCCTATTTTCTTTCTCCTGCAAAAAGCTGATCTTGCTGCCATCAGTCTTATGTCTGGCTCCAATTCCTTCTCCAGAGTTGTCAGAATTTCCCTTCTAAAAGGCACACATTGACTGCACCTCTCCCTCGTGTACCCTTTATTCTTGCCATTACCATGTCTTTTGCCACACAGGTTCTCTGCCTCTAGTTTCCTTTCTGCTACTCAGCCCTTGACTCTCCCACTCTCCACTCCTCATCCCTTCCTCCTTTCCTTAGCCCTAGGAATAGCCTTTAGCTCCTTCAGCTCAAAAAGTGTTCCCACATCTTGGTCTTCTACAAGCTGTTACTTCTGCTTAAAAAAGAGCCTTCTTACCTCTTTCCAATGGCTTTTCCTGATGCTCTCATGACTCTTAGAATAAGTGTCACTTCCTCCCCAGCTTTTGAGGCTCTCCAACCCTTGCCACACACCACCATGACCCCTGTACCAGCTGCCCTTAGGACAGCAGGTACCACATTTTGTTTGGAATTTCTTGTGTGTGTGTCACCTTTCCTAGGCTGGAGACCCAGGAGCACAGGACTGTGCCTGTCATGTTTATTGCACCTTCCAATGGTTACCAGCTGAGCACATAGTAGGCATCCAAGTAATGCTTGGTCAAAAAAAGAACAAACTGGGCAGAAGGTGTAGGGTGAGAATATTTGTGGTCAGCTCTTCTTTTTATCTCTGTGGATTCTGGAGTCAGGTGGTCTCTTGACTGGAAAGAGAGAGGCATACACCCTTCCTTCCTCCATGACTTTTCTCATTTATTTGATATGTCTAAGCCCTAGCTTAGAAACCCGAGTTTTGCCCTGGCTTCCTGGAGCCTGCCTGGTTGCTTTCTCAGTTCTGTTGAAGCTTGTGGAACAGACATTCATCACCATAATGGCACAAGATGTGCTCATTTTCCAAACTTTGACTTTTAGAAATATTTATTTCGGGCACTTAGGTAGCTAGCTGGCTTCTAAGAAAGCCACAGAGTGCTAAGAAATGTCAAAATCTGTAAAACTGCATTCATTCCTCCCTGCCAAATGCTAAAACCTAATGTCACACACAAAACAGCTGTCTGAATGGTAATTATCCGATAATTATGACTTGGAAATCCCATCTAGGCAAGATGGAAAAGTTGTTTCAGAATGGTTGGCAGGTCCCCTTGAGGCTGGGAGAGGCCATTCCACCCACACAGGCCACTCAGTTCTGATGTCAGAGTCACAGAAAGGTGTCATGGGGTTAGCACCACGTTAAATGGAAAGAGGTCCCGTGTGTCCTTTTGGAAATGAAGCCTCTCCTGGGAAAAGTTGGGGTGGGGATGAGGGAAGATCCAAATGTTCCCAGCAAGAGGCCCTCAGTTTGCTTTTCCATGAACCTGGGACTGTTTTCCAAATAACGTCTGTATCTCGGCAGGAGGCTACCTGGCGTTGCCTCCCAGCGTGGCTGGGCATGAGGAACTGGCCACTTGAAGACACCGGAGGAAGTGCCAGGGAGGGAGCAGGGACTGAAGAAAGGATCTGGGGAGGTTCTTCCAATTCTCAGCCAGAAACCCACTGCAGAAATTCCACTTACCGCTGCCCGGGGCAGCAATGACTGTCGCCCCCACAATGTCTTTTGAAACTTTGAGAATGGGAAACTAGGGGTGAGGAACTCTCTCCTGCTAGTTCCTTCTCTCTTTATATAAAGTTGGAGAGGTTGCCTGAGCCTTAATAAGCAGGCCCTGTTCTATCTTTTAGTAAATATTCAAACTCAGGGATGGGTCTAGTCGAAAATTCTACTCTAGGGGTGATCTTCACACCCCTGTGCCTGGAGCCAGGCATGGATGGCTGTAGCTGCATGATTTGCTTTGGCAATTGTCAGTCGTCAGGGCTTTGAGAGAAAAAACAAAACAAAACAACCTCCTCTCTGCCTCTTTCTGTCTATGGGGTTTAACCATTTAACCCCTGGGCATTGGTGTACTTATCTACAGAATGGGATGGCACTACATGGCCACCTAGCATGATACCTGAGCCCTCTGCCCAGCTGAGGTGGCCAGGTGTGACCTTGCTCGCCTCACCCTGTATTCCTGCACCCTCTCTTCTGGGACACAGCATGCCTCAGTGCCTTTGCATGTGCTGTTGCTTCCTCTTAGACTACTCTCCTGCCCTCCACACACCCAGTTCTTCCCATGGCTGGCCCTTTCTTGTCATCCATGACTCAGCACAGAACTGACTCTCTGTTCAATGAATTCAGAGTGACACCTGAGCCTACTCTCTAGAACATCACCCTGGCTCATCATCTTGAGAAGGCTTTCATTCTCTCAAGCAGTGCACTCATGTGTTTGTTCACTTATGCATTCTCTCTCTCTTTCTTCCTGCCAATGTACACTCTGTGAGGGAGGGCCCAGCCGACCTTGATTACTTCTGTATGCCCAGTGCCTTCCAAGTTCCTGGCACACAGTAGGTGCACAGCAAGCCCTGGTTGAAGGAACAATCCTTTCTTTATTTAGCTGTTGTGAGGATTAGATGGGACCACATGGACACGGTATCCCCACAGTGCCTAGTGCATAGTAGATGCTCAATGAATGTTAGTCATTCTTATGGCTGTTTTGGCTGACTCCTATCTCACTCCCTTCTCAGATCAGCCTAGTCCTCCATTCTGCTCCAATCATGTCTTCCTCCCATATGAGGTGATGTTGAAAGGAAAGTTAGGATCCATCTATCCATCCATCCATCCAACCAACCAACAAACATTTGTGGAACATGTTCCAAGGGCCAGGCACCATGGTAGGCATAGAGGAAACAACAAATGCATGAACCAAGCACAGTTCCTGTCCTCAGGGAGGTTACCTCTCTAGGAGGTCACCCAGACAAAGGGGAAAAGGTAAGCACTTTGATGGAAGCTGCTGAAAAACACAGGAGGAACAGCTGGTCCAGACTTGGGAGTGTCACAGCTTGAATTCTTAGCTGGAACCTGGAGAATGAGCTAGAGAAAGAAAAGAGCCCCTGGGGGTGCCCTGTTACCCCTCCGTGAGGCAGTCTGGTCACAGAAGGTCACTTTCTGGGGCCTCTTGGCTAACCAAAAGGCACAGCTCATTTGGGCCAAAGATTGTGTTACTATTTTGGCCTGACATTATTAGTCAAAGAGACATGGTCTGGACAAGCAAAGGTTTCTGGAAAGTTAAAGTCCACTCCTCTATAGGCTAGCTCTTTAACTGCTTTTGATGAAAAATATTTCATTCTGAATATATCATTCACTTGCAGCTCAGTCTAGAGGCTACGAGGTATATCCTCACTTGTTCTTGATGAATCAGGATCAGCACCACGAATACACATTATTTAATTGGGCTGAAACGTGGCAAAGCTCTCAGGAGCTATTGATGTACCAATGGATAGCTTGCTGCCACGAGTGAGGAAATAAAATTTATTCTCTATTTAGACAAGTAAAATGTCCTGCTATGTGCAAGATGAGAACTGGTGCAGTGTGAGTGGTGGACATGAAGTGGACGAGGCCTTAGACTCAGCCTCTGGCAGCAGAGAGATGACATGTGAATAACTGTGAAATGCGGTAGGAAGGCAAACAGGCCAACAGGGACATGGAAAAGAGATGACATGCAGTGTGAGGCTGATTTGGGTGGCAATCAGAGGGGTTTGAGGGTTTAGGCTTGTGGAGACACTTGGGGGATCTTCTACTCAGGGGGATCTTCCCTCATTGAATGTCTTCTCAAGCAAGGAGAGCAAACTGTCTGAGTTAAATACGTGGAAAGTAGCATTTTAAAACACACCACAAGGATTTGGAGCTAGTATAATGACTATTCCTGATTCAGTTCACCTGGCTGACCTGTGCCTGTTTCTTGCCCATTTACATTCTAGTCCTGACTCAGGATGAAAACTCTTCCCAGTGGTGGAGGTTAGCAGTACTTATGAAATACAAGGTTCTAGAATACACAGCTGTAATCAAAATACAATCATAGCTTCCTAAGTTGTGACTATTACTGAAAAATAAGTTACCAGAAATTTCTCCTTTGAATGTTTAAAGTTGAAAATGAAATCTCTTTTTCCACAAATGGTACAGAAACAACTTGTTCAAATGCCAAAGAATGAAGTTGGATTCCTATCTCACACCGTATATAAAATGAAATTCCCTTGATTTCCTTGGGGCGGGGGTTCCTAAACTGTTTGTTGATTATATTACTGAACTTCTGTTTTCAAAAGAGAGGTCGACATTGGCTGTTTGCATCCCTGGAATAAAACGAAGATCTCTTTTGCAGCATCTGATGGAACCACGACATGACACACCTTTCTCTAGAGTCTTCCCTACCGAAAGATCATCCCAAGAGGACTCTCGTGTGTGCCATGGGTGCCCACCATACACCAGAGTGATTTCCTCGCCTCTACTTCATTTCCCCTCTACTTCAAAGATAAAAGAGACCTCCAATTAGGGGACTGAATGTGGCTCTTGTACAATTCAGCAGAATGACCAGTATGACCCAATTATGTCATCTTCAGATGAAAAACATAAATTTGGGCCAAACATCTAATGAAGGCTGCATTTTTGTCTTCATGATGTCACCCTGTCAGTAGACATCGGGACCTGGAAAGAGAATGTTTTCATAGCTGTGGGGATGACAGATAGAAGAATAATGTTTAATTTTCTGTTCTCCGAAGAGTATTGGGAAAATGTCAGAAGGAGAGGGAAGGAGGGGTGATCATTAGGGGGATTATTTACGGTGGGCCTAATCAGGTTGGAATTTCAGGTCTGATCTTCACGTCCAGTCAGGAAGATTTCAAAGTTTGTAAGAGGAACTGGCTTACCTCTGGCATGAGCTCTAGTTTTGTTTTTGAAAGTTTTGAATTTTATCTCCTATGACTGTAGATGGCAAGCTCAGTAAATAAAAAATAAACATAATAAATCTTAAGGACATTGAAAAGGCTTTCATTCCTACCCCTGCCAGTCCCTCCCTCCCTGGAGAATCAACATGGTAAAAATACATTATTCAGGAATTGATTTTTCAGGTTATCTAGAGTCCAGTTTTTCTTTCTTTCTTTCTTTCTTTTTTAATGTCTGCTTTTTAGCTACTGTCTTCTAGTTCTCAACAGAGGAGACAAAAGGCTGCTGAAATTCAGATTGATCTGATTTTTACCTTTTCAAAACTTTGATAAGAGATACATGGGAAAGTGAAGCAGACAGACGAATAAACCTGGTGGACTGTTGAAGAACTTACCACATCCATAGATGCAGTGCTTTGAGCTGGGTCCTACCTGGCAAATATGACCAACCAGCAACAGAGAGTCACTAGGCAATTTCTAAGTAATTTAGGTTGAGTTTTTGCTCAGAGTGAGACATGCAGGTTTGAACTCAGAGCTGAAAAGCTTGATAACAAGGAAAGACTGAATGAAGGAACCAGGAGTCGCTCTTGTCTCTACTGTTAGCCCTTGCAGGATTCTGTCTCTTCTCAAAATAAATGTTGAACGAATAGTTACTTAAAATAAAAATATGGCTGGGTACAATGGCTCATGCTTGTAATCATAGCACTTTGGAAGGCTGAGGCAGAAGAGTGCTTAAGCCCGGGAGTTCGAAACCAGTCTGAACAACATAATGAGACCTTGTCTCTCCAAAGAAATTTTTAAAAAATTAGCCAGGCATGGTGGTGTGTGCCTGTAGTCCCAGCTGCTCAGGAGGCTGAGGCAGAAGGATCACATGAGCCCAGAAAGTCAAGGTCATGGTGAGCTGTGACTGTGCCACTGCATTCCTGTCTAGGTAACAGAGTGAGACCACTACTAAAAAAAAAGTGTTTTTGGGAGAGCACCAAATCACGAGGCTACTTGTGCCCTTGTGTCACAGCCTGGAACTGAAGTGTCCTCTGGCTCACAAAAGGCAGCTATGAAACAAAGCACACATAACTGCCATGGAAGAGCCATCGTGGGTGCCCTTCTATTAGACATATCTTTCACAGCTCGAGTGGGTGCCTGCCCCATACTATGTGCCACGAGGAGGCAGATGTGTGAAAGGCTCAGTATCCGCCATCACAGCAATGTGTGGACTCAGTGTCTACCCTCACAGCACTCCCTGTGCTCAGGATGTGAGGGTGCCCGAAAACTCAGGAATAAATCTGGACAAATTAAAATGTAAGAAGAACTGTCATTTCGAAAAAATAACATTCTGGCCAGGTGCGGTGGCTCAAACCTGTAATCCAAGCACTTTGGGAGGCCGAGGTGAGGGGATTGCCTGAGACCAGGGGTTCAAGACCAGCCTGGGCAACTTGGTGAGACCTAGTCTCTACAATATATCAAAAAATTAGCTGGGTGTGGTAGCGCATGCCTGTAGTTCCGGCTACTCGGAAGGCTGTGGCAGAGGGATACCCTGAGCCCAGTGAGCTGATGCTGGGGTGGTCGTGAGTGTGCCACTGCACTCCAGCCTGGACAGCAGAGTGAGACTCTGACTCAAAAAAAAAAAAAAGAAGAAATAGCATTCTATATAACAATTCCACCTCTGAGAAGAATCATCCAAAGAAACTGCTTGAAATGTAAATACAGATTTATGCACAACTCTAAAATCTATAGATTAATGTACAAAGATGTGTGAAGCATTATTACTATAACAGTGAAAACACTGAAGCAATATTGTGTCCAAGAGCAGCAGCATGAGTAAATTTTGGAATATCCATATACCAGAATATTAGGCCACCTTTCAAGATGATGTTTCTATGAGATTCTAAGAAACGCATGTTGGATGAATAAGAAGTATAAAAAGCAATGTGCAAAACTGTCTGTATAAGATGATCTCAGCTATATTAAAAAACCTAGAGAAAGAAAAACATGCCAGAATGGTAACAATACTTATCTATGGATTAGGCTATGCATGATTTTTATTTTTTATTACTATTTTTGGAATTGGGTTCTCACTCTGTCACCCTGGCTGGAGTGCAGTGGCGCAATCACGGCTCACCACAGCCTCAACCTCCTGGGCACAAGGGATCTCCCCACGCCAGCCTTCCAAGTAGCTGGGACTATATGAGTGTGGTACCACACTTGGCTAATTTTTAAATTTTTTGTAGAGAGGAGGTCTTATTATGTTGCCCAGACTATGCATGATTTTTATCTCAACTTCCAGAACTGCAGTGTCCAACAGGTAGTCACAGCCATGTGTGGCTATATACATTAATTTAATTTAAATTAAAAATGCAGTGCTCTTGCAATAGCCACAAGTACTTGCAAGTCATGAGTGGTTGGTGGTTATGCTATTAGATAGTACAGTCATATAACATTTCCATCAATGCAAATAGTTCTACTGGGCAAAACTTCTGTAATTTTCTATAAAGTATGTGAGTTATTTTTATGATCAGAAAAATAGAATAAAGAAGGTTCAGATTAGCTAAAGTGAGAAAAATCCCAAGAGCTTATTTTAACACTAGCAAAACCAAATCCAAGCAACTTGTCTTTCTTTTTTTTTTTTTTTTTTTGACTTGGAGTCTCACTCTGTTGCCCAGGCTGGAGTGCAGTGGCCGCTCCTGGTCACTGAAGCCTCGACCTGCTGGGCTCCGGCGATCCTTCCGCCTCAGCCTTCTGAGTAGTCGGAATTACAGGCACGCACTACCATGCCCGGCTGATTTTTTTGATTGTAGAGATGAGGTCTCGCCAAGTTGCCCAGGTGGGTCTCGAACCCACGGACTCAGGCAATCCACTCACCTCAGCCTCCCAAGGTGCGGGATTACAGGCTGAGCCACCAAGCCCGGCTACAACTTGTCTTTCAAGGAAGCAATAAGACAAGTTTAGTGAGAGTTTAAACACAATCACCTATGTGCTCTTGGCTTGAGCACGGAAAAGGTGTGTTAACACATATGGCCCAGAAAAAAGGAGCTCAAACTGCCAGGATTGGTCATGACTGAACTGGAGGGGCAGCTCAATCTGGTGCCCTGGTTGGCAAGATGCACCCCACAGCGAAGAGATGCACCCCGCATTTATCTCAGCAACCCAACAGCACCAGAAAGAGGTCCCCAGCCAATCCCTTACACTTCTACTCTCTGTCATCAGGCCAGACCACAAAGACTGAGAGTGTTCACCGCCATCCATGTCTCTTCTCCTTCTGGGAACACTGATAAACTCATGACCCGGATCCTTCTTGCATCTAGGTGGGTGCCTGTGACTTATCTGGACAGAGGGATGGGGACCGATGGGACAGATGCCACATCCAGGCATCTTGCGAAAAGGTTTGTATAGTCTTCCGTGCCCTTGCTTTCTCTGCTTGCGTGGCTCGAGGGGAAGGACTCTAAGATGGGAGAACCATCTGGTGGAACGTGCCCCAGTCCCCGTGTTTCTGCTTGGAAGGGTCCCTGGGTGTACCCAGAATGGGAACATCTGCAGTGGAATCTGAGTAAAAAATTAAGCCCTTGTTGGGATACTTCAGTAGGATTTGGGGGTCACTTGTAATATAGTAGCCAGCAGTACCTATTCTCCCCCTTTTTTTGAGTTTGGGTCTCACTCTGTTGCCCCAGCTGGAGTGCATGATGATCATGGCTCATGGCAGCCTTGACCTCCTGGGCTCAGGTAATTCTTCTGTCTCAGCATCTCAAGTAGCTGAGACTACAGGCGTGTGACACTATGCCTGGCTAATTTTTAAAAATTTTTTTGTAGAGATGAGGTCTTGCTATATTGCCCAGGCTGGACTTGAACTCCTAGGCTCAATCAATCCACCTGCCTCAGTCTTCCAAAGTGCTGAGATTACAGGTGTGAGCCACCATGCCTGGCTACCAGCTATACTTATTCTGACAAATAAAATAATAATTTGACTTTTTGTGTGAAAGGTGTTAACACAGCAGGTCTGGTTAATCCTCACATGCCTACAGGAGAGTTGGAATCGTGGCTGACCCTTGGCTGATCCCTGAGAATGTGGCCCGTTGAATGTTCTGGATTGATGTTGCTTTGTACACTAGAAGCAATGGGACATGCTGTAGTGGCTTGTCAGGATTGTTTGGCACACTTTATGACACCTATCTGGTGTCTGCTGGGGCTCTGAGATTCGGTTATCAGGACTGTTCGTGCAGCAGGAATATGTCTTCCTGACCAGCTCTCCCTAAAGGCCTCCAATCCCCAGACCTCCCTGGACAGAGACAGCTCACACATGTCCTCTAGTTCGGGGGTCCCCAACCCCCAGGCCACAAACTGGTATCGGTTCGTGACCTGTTAGGAACCGGACTGCACAGTAGGAGATGAAAGGCAGGTGAGCGAGCGAAGCTTCATCTGTATTTACAGCCACTCCCCATCACTCACATTACTGCCTGAGCTCTGCCTTCTGTAAGATCAGTGTTGGCATTAGATTCTCACAGGAGCCTAAACCCTATTGTGAACTGTGCATGCGAGGGATCTAGGTTGCGTGCTCCTTATGAGAATCTAATGCCTGATGATCTGAGGTGGAGCTGAGGCGGTGATGCCAGCGCAGGGGAGCAGCTGCAAATACGGATTAACATTAGCCACGAGGTTTGACTGCACAGAGACCATCATAAATCAGTTGCTTGCAGAGTCTTATCAAACCCCTCCAGTGAGTGGTAAATGAGTTGATGTACATCAGTTTTACAGCTGCATCTGGTGGCAGACTTAGGTCAGAATCTGACACTTATTTAAGTCCATGCATGGCCTACCCATTATTTTATTTACCATGTCTGTCTCCACCTCTTTTTTTTATGGTGAGTTGTATAATTACTTCATTATATATTACAATGCGATAATAATAGAAATAAAGTCTACAAAAAATGTTATGCACTTGAATCATCCCCAAACCATCCCTCCTCCCTAGTCCATGGAAAAATTGTGTTCCCTAAAACCAGTCCATTATGCTAAAAAGGCTGGGGATCATTGACCTAGTTCATTGCTAGAGAGAAAGCATGGCCTGTGTGACCTGACAGGGAAGAAGCTGGAATGCCTGTACCTGAACTCTCTGGGCTTCTGACACATTTCATTTTCCTGATGCTTTTACTCCATGTCCTTTGCTATAATAAACTTTAGTCATGAATATAATCTGCTGTGAGTTCTGTGAGTACTCTTGGTATTGAACTTGAGGATGGTCATAGGACACCCAAAATAACTCAACTCCTACATGAGATTATTTTCCAGGAGTGCACAGAAGAAGTCATCCAAAATAAGTATGCATTCTTCCCAGCCCTCATCTATTTTGCCATCTGTTGACATACTAGCCTAGAGATCAAACTCTTATGAATTTGGTTGATGTGAGTCAATGTATAAGAGCCTGATTGACAAAAGTTTCACTTCTTGACCTGAAGAACTTGGGAAGGCTATTTGGAATCATGTGACCAGTCAGTAGATGACACCTTTTCAGTGGCCAAACTGGATGACATCTTTGCAGTGTCTCTCTTATATTTGTCACCCACTCTGTAATAAGATGAAACAAGTACAAACCCACCTGAGCAGAGGTTGGCAAGTTATGACCCAGATGCCAAATCTGTCCCGCCTGCTGCTTTGGCATGGTCCACGAATGATGAATGGTTTTTACATTTTTATTTTTAAATTGTTATTCTTATTATTTTTTGAGTCAACATCTTCATCTGTCACCCAGGCTGGAGTACAGTGGAACGATCATGGCTCACCAAAGTCTTGACCTTTGACATCAGGTGATCCTTCCACCTCAGCCTCTCGAGTAGCTGGAACTGCAGGTGCATACTACCATGCCTGGCTAATTTTTTTTGACTTTTTGGTGTGATGGGGTCCCAAAGTGCTGGGATGACAGGCATGAGTCACCACACCCAGCCAGTTTTTACATTTTTAAATGGTTGAAAAACATAATCAAAAGAAGCCTAATATATCACATGTAAAATTATATACAATTCAAATGTCAGTTTCTATAAATAAAGTTGTATTGAGATAGCCATACCCATTCATTTATTACCTAGGCTACAATGGAGAGTTGGATAGCTGTGATAGGCATTCTCTGGCCCACAAAGCCTAAAATGTTTATTATTCCACCCTTGTCATAAAAAGTTTGCTGACCCCTACTCTGAGTCCTGAATGTCCCCACAAGCCCAACACAAGCCCAAGGAAGGACTTAGACAAGGAGAATTTTTTTACCCCAACATTACTATTTTGACATCTCTTTTGCTCTGAGAAAATAGCTCAGTGGCCAAGGCTGTTAAAATGAGAGTCTGTGCAGCCCTGGGTTTAAGGAGAAGTCAAGGAGAAAACACTTACATAGGATCCATAATCCACAGCCAGGGTCTGCAGAGCCCATGGGAGGCCCAGGCCAATCAGGATGTCAAACACGTTGCTCCCAATGGAGTTGGACACAGCCATGTCCCCCATCCCTGCAGAGACAAGAGGTCGCCCATATGAGGGGAGAGGAACCCAGGGAGGGCAGGACTCTCCTGGGCCTGTGGTCTGATAGACAGAGGGGCGTTTTGCCAGCTCACCTGTTTGCTTCTCTTCCAGACCACCCCTGGCGTAAAGAATGATACCGATTGTAAAACACAGAGTACACATGCCCTTGAATGGCTGGCCTTCTAATGTGACCACTGATTATGTGTAAGTGATTTGGAAAACCAAACACAGTTCCAAAGACCCTAGAGGTGAAGTTTTGAGCCATCCTTGTGGGAGGAATGAACTCAACAGGTCTATAACATGGCTGGTGAGAGTGCCAGCCTGAGTATTACCTCCCAGCTGCTTTGCATGCGATTTCATTTTTCTTCTGAATAATTGGGATATAGTCATCAGTGGATTTTGTGAGAGCTTCTAGAGGACACTGTGCTTTTTTATTTTTTATTTTTTAAGAAACAGGGTCTCGCCCAGGCTGAAGTGCTGTGGCACCATGATGGCTCACCGCAGCCTTGATCTCCTAGGTTCATCAATACTTCCACCTTAGCTGCTGGATCTACAGGCATGTGCCACCATGCCCTGCTAATTTTTTTCTGATTTTTGAAAAACAGAGATGAGGTCTTGCTATCTTGCCTAGGCTGGTCTTAAACTCCTGGGCCCAAGCGATCCTCCTGCCTCGGCCTCTCAAAGTGCTGGGATTATAGGCATGAGCCACTGGGCTGGTCTGTGCTAACTTTTGTTCCTACACAAAGCGTCTGTTTGAAACAAATGCCCTCCAACAGACATCAGGCATGTAAGTCAGAGTGAGTACTGGGAGGGCATGGCCACCCGGGTGTCCACCTGGGAAGGTGAACTGTGAGGTTGGTTTTGAAGGAGGAAAGGATCTGTCGAACATGAAAAACTGACCTCTGGTGACTGCCACTGGGAGGGGTGCTGCAGACCTTAGGATGGGGTCTGGCTTCGCTAAGCCTCAGTTGCCTTATCCACAGAATGGGGATATGATCGTCCCTACCTCATTGAGTTGTTTAAGTCAAACAAGATAATTCACCTAAATGCTTTACTCAGCACAGTTTAGCTGTCAGTGTATTCATCACTACTCATGACACTAGAAGGAGGGTACCACAGCCTCCAGGATGGCAGGGGGGCTGCCTAGGAAACACCTCAGCCTTCCTTGCAGGCCAGGCCTTTGGGCTTGTTTCTCTGTTGTTCTGATCCCAGGAAGCCTTTAGACCAACATGGCATTGAAGGTCACCAGCCCTCCTTCCAAGCCCTGTTAATGGCAAGGTGGATACCCCAGGAAGGGGGTCCTCCTTTCTTCCTTCTTTCCCGCCCTGCCCTCCAGCCTGCCTTCCCTCTCTCTCCCCTCCCTACCCCCAATCCTCCCTCCCTTCCTCCTCTCTCCTTCTCTCTTTCCTTTTTCCTCCTTCCCTCCCTCTCTCCCTCCCTCCATCCCTCTCTTCCTTTATCCCTTCTCCCCTTCCCCCTTCCCTCCCTCCTTCTCTCCTTCTCTCTTCCCCTCCTTCTGTCTTTCCTTCCTTCTCTTTTTCATCCTTCCTTCCTTTCCTATCCCCGTTGCCACTGGAAGCCCCACCTTGTCTGGCCACAATGAGGCTGGCCATGCAGTCGGGCACGCTGGTTCCTGCGGCCAGGAAAGTGATCCCCATGATGACATCTGGAATCCCTAGAGTGTAACCGATGATTGTGACCTAGAAGAAGCAGGAAGAGGCGGTAAGCTGAGGGCTGCCCAAGCTCCACTTGCCCATGGTTCCTCTGATGGGGACACAACAAAAGCTACAGTCTGGGCCCCCTCCTGGGGGCACTGTCTGCTCTCTGCATCAACACAGAGGGCACTGACCATCATGCGGAAACAGAAGGACTGCAGGTCAGGATGTGGTCACAAAGCCCGTGTCTTTCATGAAACATTGGCCTTTCACTTGCTCCTTTCAGGCAAGGCAGGCAGTTTGAGAGAGAGGAATGAATTTTTGGGAAGAGACAATAATGGGACAGAATATCTGAACTCCGATGGTCCTGGGACTTCCAGAATGGGGGGCTGCTTTGCCTAGAGTGTGAGCATTGTGTCAGGAGCTGCATCACAGGACTCCACGGTAACTGGACGGGGCTGGACTTCACGACAGGCTCGTTGGCTTCTCCTTTCCTCTGTTGCTTGGTAGCAAGGTCATGATCCTTGTCAACACCATCTCCTTCACCGCAATCACATCCGCTTATGTTGGATGTGGGCTCTGGGTGAGGCCATGTGTGTGGCGTTCCCTTATTTAACTCTCACAATGACTCTATGGGGTGCTGTGCTATTTCCATTCTTCAAATGAGCTCACTGAAGAATCTGCCCAAGTCACAGGCTGTGAGTGGGTGCGGAGGGTGGTTCCCATGGGGACAGACAGGCTCACTGGCAGAGGTGGTGGGAGGGCAAAAGGGGTTTCGCCAGAGGGTGGCAACAGGGAATGTCTGAGATATTGCTTCCATTGTGCAAATGAGCCTGTTCCTGCCCCAATTTCTTCATAGGAAAGCTAAGGTGTATGCATTGGATGACTTGGACTCAGTGCAAGTGCCTCATGCCTGTAATCCTAGCACTTTGGGAGGCCAAGGTGAGCGGATCGCTTGAACCCAGGAGTTCGAGATCAGCCTGAGCAACAGAGGGAGACCTCATCTCTGCAAATAAACAAACTAAAAAAATCAAGTATTGGATGACTGGATAGTGAAAATGTGGTATAAATACACAATGGAATAGGACCAGTCATAAAAAAGAATGAAATCCCGTCTTCTGCAGCAACTGGAGACCACTATGTTAAGTGAAACAATTCAGACCCAGAAAGTCAAGTACCTCCTGTTTTCACTTATAAGAGGGAGATAAATAATGTGCACACTTGGACACGGAGTGTGGAATGATGGGCACTGGAGACTCAGGAGGATGGGGGGATGGTGATGAGGAATTACTTAACTGGTACAATGGACATTATACAGGTGACAGAGATGCTAAAAGCCAGACTTTGCCATTTCAGCACTAGGCAGTATGTCCATGGCACAAAATTGCACTTGCAGCCCTTAAATTTATACCAGTAATAAAAGAGGCAATCATAAGCATGCTTTCTCTAAAAAAAAAGAAGAGCATTTGGTGAGACAGATGACAAGGGAGCAGGTGGCAAAAGAAGAAAGTAGAAAAGGGACATATTCCCTGCATGGGGGCTAAGGAGAAAGGAACTCAGGAGAACTGAACCGTGAGGCCAACTTAGGATGCCTTGAGCTGCCTCGCCTCCACACAGTCACAAGAAGTGGGCCTGGGTTTGACCCAGGAATTCAGACCAGCATGGGCAGCATGGTGAGACCCCATCTCTACAAAAATCAAAACATTTAGCTGGGCATGGTGGCACGTATCTGTAGTCCCAGCTACTTGGGAGGCTGAGGTGGAAGGATTGCCTGAACCCTGAAGGTTGAGGCTGTGGCAAGCCATAGTTATGTCACTGCATTCAGCCTGGGTGACACAGTGAGACTCTGACTCGGAAGGGAGGAAGGAAGGAAGGAAGGAAGTGGGAGGGAGGGAAGAAAGAAAAATAAAGAAATGTAACCACGTGCTGGAAGGAGTACATTCTTCTCAGCGTTTCTCCTGGGCCAGCCTTTGAGGGGGACAGCTACCCATGAACCCTGACTTCATGCCAAAGGCCACAGTCGCCCCTCCTGTGTCCAAAGGTTGGGGGTGGGGTGGGTTACATCCATTGAGATGCCTGGTCTGCCCCTTTTCAGAGCAGAGAACGGCTTCCTTTCTGGGCAGGGCTGGTGTGACTCAGGGTGGCCTCAGGGTTTTGTGGCTTCCAGTCTCCAGGGAGGAAAGTGGGATACAGGAACACCCATTACTTCTATTCTGTTGCCCCAGAGCAAATGGAGCTAGCTACTCTGTCCTGGCAAAGGTGTGTCTTTCCTGACACTCAGCTCAGTCCCTGTGGGCATCTGGCTGAACCCAGCCCACCGTCCATGGTGCCATTATGGTTATGATGACGTGTGTGGCTGAGTCTGGAGTCTGGGGGAGCTTGTTCCTTGGGTGGCCGGGAGTTGTCTCTTGCTTCTCTCTGTATTCTCTTGTATTCCTGGCCATTTCTCAGGACTCTCTAGAACCTCGACCAGAGGGAGAAGAGGTGAACAGGAGGAGAGGTGAACCTCAGATCAGTTAGGCAGGTGAGTTTGCAGGTTGGTGGACTTCACAGAAAACCGCTGAGCACCTAGAGGTCAGGGTTAGCCTCGCTGTCCCCCAAACCGGGGTCAGAGGCAGCACTCAGTGCATATATCCAATAAGAACGTTCATGAACACAGGAAGAGGGAGATACTTCTGGCTGTGAGATTTGAGTCTTAAAAAATGTTTATCTGTGATATTGAAGCAACATATGATTATGACTTAGTTGTGTTACAAATTTGCTATTACATACAAAAAAATCTTTTTCAGAACTTTTTTTTAGCCCTTGAGTTTGATTCTCCAGAATTCATATTGCATTTCTGCTCAACACTCAAGGTAAACTTAACCTGGAATTGCATAATTTTGTCATGCCTTTTAATTCTGGCCCATCTCTAATTCTAACAATTTAGGCTTGCTTCTCAGTTAAAAAGGAGAGACAAAAATAGGCAGTGCATTCTGGGTGGCTGGGCTTCCTGAAATGGCTTTGGGGAAGAGGCTCTTTTGAGTTATAGCCCCATAGTCAATGTCAATCACTGAATTATTATTTTAGCTTCTAAAGGAACCCTGGCCAGGTGTGGTTGCTCAAGTCTGTAATCCCAGCAATTTGGGAAGCTGAGATGAGAGGATTGCCTGAGCACAGGGGCCTGAAACCAGCCTGGGCCACTTGGCGAGACCTCATCTCTACAATAAATGAAAAAACAACTGGTCGTGGTGGTGCATACCTGTAGTTTCAGCTACTTGGAAGGCTGAGGTGGAAGGATCACCTGAGCCCAGCAGGTTGAGGCTGTGGCTGTGAGCATGCCACTGCACACCAGCCTGGGCGACGGAGTGAGAGTTTGACTGAAAAAAAAAAAAAAGGGACCCTGGAGTGGTCCCCTAAGCCAATGCTCTACTGCTTGAAGCAACTGAGATTCAGACAGGGATCTGTCTTCACTCCCCAATTATTCATGACTTTCCCCTGTGTCTTTTGTCCAGTGGCATTGCTGTCCTTCCCACTAGCACAGGGGGAGCGGATTTCCCTCACTCCATTGATGTTGGGCCAGTAAAATGTAGGTGAAAGTGATGATAAGTCAGGTCCCAATGAAGTCTCTGGGAGGCACCCTGCGTTTCTACCTTACATTCTATGTGATACCAGGAGAACACCCCAGGTAGCTGCTGGTCCAAAGAAAAGGAGCAAACACATGGGACAGACATGGACCCAAGCTGCTGCTTCAATCAAACATAACCATCCTGCAGCTTGAAGCAGAGCTGCACAACCACTCCCAGTTAAGACTAATCATACCACAGTCACCTGATGGACGCCCGTATGAGTTGGAGAGTACATGCCGGTAATTCCAAACCGCTGAGCTTGGGGTGGTTTGTCACATCGCTTATTGTAGCAATAACTAACTGATATAGCTGAGGGCTGAAACCTCCACTCTTATTCCCCTCTGGTCGAGTGTGCTTTTTCTCCAGAGATCTCGCTTGTCACGGGCCCTCAAAGCACTCACCATCCACACCATCATGTAGGAGAAGGCGGCAATCCACAGCGTGGAGGAAGCAAACGTCACCATAAACCACTTCTCCCAGCGTGGCTTGTTGCAGTTGGGTACAGTGAAGTATAAGACGAAACTCAGTGGCCAGGTGAATGCCCATTTCACTGTTTCCAGTTTGCCAGCTGGAAAAATGAAAAAGGCAAGAAAACACAGACATAAAAACAAGAAAGAAAATCTGTTAACTTTGTCTGCTCTCCTAGCTCCTGCACTGCTTTCCCCAGAACAAAACCACTCAATTCTTAAAACACTCAAACGGCTTTCCATCACCAAAAAATCCTGACATACAACACCAAACAGAATAAAAAGAAATTATCCACTGCCCACCTGTCTCTGAACTGACAGGGTGAGTCACTTCTGAATAATACCGGGCTGAAGGAACGGCTTAGCAAATGGCTGGGTGGGAAAAGATGAAGAAGATACTCAGGACACAAAGGGAGGGAGTGTGTGTAGTTGTGTGTGTTGAGGGGTTGAAATAGGGGGCGGAGAGCAAGGAAGACCGCCAGTCTGCATCTGTCGTGCACAAGGCTTGCTAAGCACATTTCTTCCAGATGATAAAGTGACGGCGGGCACAGCGCCGTCTCGTGGCATTTCTCAGCATCGTCCAAAGCGCTCTGAAATCTTGGAGGATTTGAAAGCTCTCAAGGCTGAGGAAACATTACTGATGTGTTTGTATCTCAAGCTGATAAGGATTTGAGTGGTCACTTTCTAGCTCACCAAAGACAGGATGATGGATCTGTCAGCCATGACCTGCTTCTTCCTGAGGACTTTGTGGATTGGAGGCACCCAGAAATGCTTCTTTTGGTGGTCAAATACTTATTTTTTATTTTTATTTTTGCCAAGACTTCCTTGTAGACTCAGATTTGACAAACATATGAGTACTCCCTTGGCCTTTGTCACCATCCTGCTTAACTGCTAATTTCCCTCTGGAAAGAAACACACATGTACCCAGTACTCCTCATGTCTGAGATGTATAAAGCATCTCTATCTTCCAGAAAGTTCCCTGAGTACTTTCTAGAAACCCCTCCACTCCCAACACCAAAGATGAGTTTTTTCTTTTCTCCAGCATTAAAAAGGTGAGATCATATTGTATGTTTAAGTGTCTGCCTTCTTTTATTCAACATAATGTTTCTGAGATTCATTCACGTGTCAGTAACTCATTCCTTTTCTGGTTTTGCAGTATTCCACCCCGTGAGTACACTACGATTTGTGTATCCCTCCTACTGTGGTTGGGCCCTGGGCTGTGGCCATTTGCGGGGTATTGCAACTAACGTGACTATGAACATTGCTGTGTGTGTCTTTTTGTTGGCCTGTTTCATTTCTCTTGGGGGAGGGCCAGTAGAACTGCTGTGTCATGGAGTGGGTATTTATTTAACTTTACAGGAAACTGCCAAATCGTTCTCCAAAATGAGTGGACCATTTTATATTCCCAGAGGAGTTAAGGAGGTATTTTTAAAATCATAATATTTTGAGCAGTAATTAAATGTTTAATAAAAACTTATTTTGTAATGTTATGCCAGTGTCCAATGCTTATTTCATTTATCTCTCACCAGTCTCCAAATAGTTTCTTAAACCTGCACGGAAAAGTCACCTCACATTTCTGGTGCCCTCTGGTCTCTCTCGATGGCCAAGGCACAGGGTCTATAGGGGAAAGGAGGGCTTTCTTGTCAGTGAGGGGTTCCTGTACCCTCTCTGTAGCTTGTAAGTTGAGAGACTCAGTTATTTAAATTCTCTAAGCCTCTGTTTCTTTGTCTGTAAAATGTGGTTACACTGGCCCTGAACTCAAGAGTGGCTGGAAGAATTAAATGAGATGGTATCAGGAAAAGGGCTGGGACCATGTGAGTTCACAAGTTGCTCCCTCAAAATCCTGGTGATTCTTGCTTCTTCTTTTTCTTCCCCCATCTCCCACCTCTCACACAACCATGGCAATCAGCCTAGGGCATTTTTACCATCCCACCATCCCCACAGCCACCCCTGGGGCCAGGTTATCCATATATGACTTTGCTGAGGACCTGGATTCCTGAGGGGACTTCTGCTCCAATGCCCATCCCACTTCTATCTGTTTGTCACCAGGACCAGAGGGAAACTCTCAAAAAGTGATTTGTTCTGGAACCTTCCATTGGCTTCCACTGCTCTCAGAGTACAACCATGTCTCCCCACCATGGCCCACAAGGCCCATCTAATTTTGCCCCTGCCTGCCACTCTTCCTGCTTTTACACCCCCTCGTCCTGGCTTGCTTTCTGTCCTCACACACTTCAAGCCTTTTGCTGCCTCAGGACCTTCGCATGAGGGGGTTCTTCTGCCTGGATCTTCTTGTGGCTGAGTCTGCTCTGTCACATAGGCCACCTCACCACTTGAATGCCATTTGTGCCCTCAGATACATCTAAATAGAATCCTGCTTTTCTATTTACCCACTTTTATTTGCTTCATAGCAAATATTTCCTGTCTGAAATCAACATGATTATTTGTTTCATTTACTTTTCAGTCTCCTTCAAATGAGAATAAACTCTGAGAACAGGGGTCTCCTCTTGCTTGTTCACTACGCTATCTCGAAAGCCACAGACAGCACAGAATATATATCATATGCTCAGTAAAAATTAATAACAGCAAGTATTAGAAACAGTCATAATATTACTATGAACAATCTAATCAGATAGACCATGGAAAATTATTTGCTTTTGGGAATTTAAGGGTATCTAGCTTACAAGTACAGAATAAAGCAAAGAGAAAAAAATTATGAAGAAAGAGGAAGTCTTTTCCTATTAGCTGCTGTGCATCTTGTTGGGTTTAAGAGTTGGAGATGCCGGGCTCAGTGGCTCAGCCTGCAATCCCACGCTTTGGGAGGCCGAGGTGAGTGGATTGCCTGAGCCCACGGGTTCGAGACCCGCCTGGGCAACTTGGCGAGACCTCATCTCTACAATAAATCAAAAATTAGCCGGGTATGGTAGTCCGTGCCTGTAGTTCCAGCTACTTGGAAGGCTGAGGCGGAAGGATCGCTGGAGCCCAGCAGGTCGAGGCTGTGGTGGCCGGGAGCGGCCACTGCACTCCAGTCTGGGCGACAGAGTGAGACTCCAACTCAAAAAAAAAAAAAAAA
>CAUYQG010165806.1:0-17901 GCA_963574415.1 Tarsius wallacei
TGACTGACAGTGGTGGGAAACTATGGGGGGCAGGGGGAAGGTGATGGGATTAATGGTAGCAAATATCTGTCTGGGGATGGGGAGACACTTCTTATCAACAAGGTTGCCTGAACGAAGCATATTTGTATACCTAACCCTTAACTGTACCCCACGATATCATAATAAAAAAATTGAATATATAAAAATATATATATATTTCTTTGAAAAATTAAAGTAAAAAGTTTTTAGGAAGTATATTATAACTCATTTTTAACAAATATAACATGAAAATTGAGAAGATGGAAGAAAAAAAATAGACTTTTTTGATCTTCACTTGTGTCCTTTCCCTGGGTGTCACAACATGGTTGCATAACTACTTTAATCCTACTAGATTTTTCTAAAAATATCAGAATATTCCAGACTTTGGTAGCCCTTGGTCATTGCCTCTTGCCCCATGCCAACCCTCCCCACACACTTATTTTTTAACAGCTGCCTTCAAAGAAGTTTTTATTTGTAAAATTATTGTAGTTGACAGTTACAATATTGGCCCAATGAATCATGCTTCACTGAATCCTAACCCTTGTGTAGTTTTTACCCACCTCAGCCTGAGTTTAGTCATGCGACTTGTTTTGGCCCAATGACGTTAACAGCTGAGGTTTGGAAGGCACTTGTGCATCAGGGCTTGTGCTTATGAAACATGGGCCATTTAAATAACCTTGAGTTAATCTAGTAGAGTAACATGGCCCACCCAACAGCCAGCACCAATGGCCAGACTTTTAATAGCAACCCAGTAGCTGAGCTAGCTGATGGCAGCCTCATTGATGACCTCAAGCGAAAGCAACATAAATCCACCCAGTTAATTCCAGCCTGAATTGCTCATTCACAAATTGTGAGCGGATAAAATGCTGTTTTAAACTACCAAGTTTAGATGTGGTTTATAACAGAGCAATAGATACAACTAACTTCAGTGTTAGATTATCTTCCTATTTTATACCTTTTCCTCAAATGAATAGTTGTTTTTCCTAGATTCTAGAAGAGAGATAACAACAAATATAGCCTTAACACTTTTCTTAAATTTAAATATATGTATATATATATATATATTCATAAGCTTAAAATAATGACATTTTAAAAAATCAATTTTTAACTTGTCACATAATTATTTTCTTCAATTACCTTAAGAAGTCATGCAGAATTGTAATATCATTGTAAATCAGGAAGCTCTAAAAATGTTTTACCTCTTGCTTTCATCCCTAAATGTGGACATTCATCTTTGCAATATAATTCCAGGAAAGGAGAGGTTTTATTTTAAACTTGTAGTCTGAAGCATCTTAGGACATTTTACCTGAACAAAATAATACATTAATCCATTATCAGCCATTAAGTCTGTAGTTTCCTTCATTTTCTAAATCCCCTATTATATGCATGGGGCACAAAACTGCCATGATTAGGAGGAATGCAATACAGAGCCCCCAAAATGAGACATTGCTCAATCATATCATTATACTGAAGTGGGAAACTATAGACAACTTGCAGCCAGGAAAAGGAGACAGATAAAATGTAAAGATGAATAGAATAATGATTCCCATAATTTATTTAAAATATGAATTGACAAAGTATTCTGGAGAAATCATGGTGGCCACAAGAGAAGGTATTTCTCTCTCTGAATATTCCACTCTTCCTCCACAAGACACAAAACTCCACTCCCTCTAAATAAAACTAGAATAGCAAAACCAAAAATTCACAGACAACATCTACAAGATGATGCCTGTATGAACTGCAACATACCACCAGGTAGGAACAATCTAGTAACAGCAAAAAGACATACTGGTAGTATCAGAAGTGTATGCAAGGAAGATGAGGAAAGAATAAGATAATTTTATTATTTCAGAGAGTCAGATAATTCTACTATTGTCATCAAAAATTTACTGAGAACAGCAATGGAAACTAAGAGTCGACATTGAAGGCTCAAATTTTCAGGTGAGTGCAAGAACTGTCAGAGGTCTGAAGAATCTAAAGTGGTCTGGGGTCTATGAAACCTTGACACTTATTAAGTCAAAGCACCATTCCAGCACAAATCTCCATACTTAGCAAAATAGGGAAACAGGGGAAGAGGAAAGAAAATGTCCTGATAAGAGGAAGTGAGAGAACAAAGGAGGAAGATTTTAGAATTATAAGGTCATTCCAAAAATCACATTATGAAAACAATAAAAGATAGTGAGCATCAGAGTTTGGAAGCTAGAAAACATATTCTCATTTACCTTTTCCTTCTAAAGGGGAAATGTATTTTATTTAACAATGATCAGCAGAAAAGTACTGCAGTCAGATCCCATAGAAATGTACTGTAATCCTAGCACTTTGGGAGGCCAAGGTGAGAGGATTGCCTGTGCACAGGGGTTCAAGCCCTGCCTGGGCAACTTGGTGAGACCTCGTCTCTACAATATATCAAAAAATTAGCCTGGCATGGTAGTGTGCTCCAGCTACTTGGAAGGGTCGGTTGAGTCCAACAGGTGGCCATGAGTATGCCACTGCACTCCAGCCTGGGCGACAGAGTGAGACCACAACTCAAAAAAAAAAAAAACCAAAAAAATTTAGTAGAGGGAAACTAAGGGTGAGTGGTAAGACCCAACAGATTCTGGATCATGTCAGAAAGACATGCTGACATAACAGATAACATCTGTTACCTGATATTTCCAAAAAAGTGATAGGATTTTTTTTAAAGTGATACAGCTAATTTAAACACTACTTTTGGGAGGAATGTCAATTAGTGTAGCCATTACAAGTTCCTCAAAAAATTAAAAATAGAACTACCACATGATCTAGCAATCCTACCACTGGACATATCTAAAGAAAATGAAATTAATATGTTGAAGACATATCTTCACTCCCATGTTCATTGCAATATTATTCACAATAGCCAAGAAATTGAATCAACCTAAGTACAAACAACAAGTGAATGGATAAAGAAAAGGTGTTATATATACACAGTGAGGTAGTATTCAGTCATGAAAAAGAATGAAATCTTGTCATCTGTGACAATGTAGATGAACTTGGAGGACATTATGTTAAGTAAAATAAGCCCTACACGGAAAAAATACAACATGCTCTTATTCATATATGGAATCAAAAAATTAATTTGATGTTATAGAAATAGGGAGTAGAATAGTGGTCACCAGAGAATGAGGCAGGGAAGGCAGAAGGAAAATTATGGAGAGGTATGTCTCAATGTACAGAATTACAATTAGCAAGAAAAAATAAATTACAGTGTTTATTGTACATTAAGGTAACTACAGTCAACAATAAGGTATTGCATATCTCATAATAGCTGGAAAAGAGGATTTTGAATATTCCCACCACACAGAAATGATAGATGTTAGAGGTTTTGGAGACGCTAATTACCCTGATTTGATCATTAGACAATTTATACATGTATTGAAACATCACATGATACTCCATAAATATGTATAATTATTATGTGCCAATTAATTTTTTTAAATTAGGCAAAATTAGAAAAACTCAGACATAAGTGATTGAAGAATATGATATGAAAAGAAAAGTGAAAAATTCAGTAAATAATTGTTTAAAAATTACTTTTTGAGTAAAGGTTAAATTAAAGAAACATAAGTTTGAATAAGCAAAATAGATTATGTTTTCTTGGAGAAATAGCTAATTTCAGATCCAGAATCGGAAATGAACAAGATGTTGCCAGAAGGCTGAGAGGAAAAAGACTATTGTGGATGTGTGGATGTTTCAAAAGGACTCAGGGGCCAACTTCACTAGACTCCACATACCTAAGATGAGACCATTTGAACACTAATAATTATAATAATCTCAATTTTTAAAAAACCACAAACAAAATCAAAGAAAATCAAAACACCTAATTTATCATCTTTGAAAGAAGCAAATTTCTTTTTGCTGCTTTCTGCTTTTTTAAAAAAATAATTTTATTTTAAAGATGTAGGGTACAAACAAGATTAGGTATACAAGTGGGCATTGTTCAGGTAAAGTTTGGGCTTCCTTTTTGCGCCCACTTGCCTGGTTTGAGATCAGGTTGTTTGTTTGTTTTAACTGATTAAAAAAAAGAAAAAAAGCATTTTTTCTGTCTTTCTCCTTTAAACTGTAACTCAGGGACACCAAATAGTTTATGAGGGCAATATTCCAGGAGAATAGTAATATAATTAGTATAATATCAGCATTTGGCACCCAATAATAAATTAATCTAGGCATTGATTAATAATGGTTACAATATCACACAAACACAAGCAGATGCTTGATAACTCCTTTGAAATTAATTGACATCACCTACAAAGTAGATATGCCCAAAAAATCAAACCTGAATCTGGTCAATCTTCTAGATTTACCTGCAAATAAATGCTGGGGTCCAAGGAGCTTGGCAACTGTATAACCATAAAGGAGATACAAGAGGCATAATGCAGCTTGAATCCTTACAGAATGAATGTTTTGGATTCAACAACAAATAAATAATTGCAAGAAAGAAAGAACAAATAGCATTTTTAAATTTTTCTTGTTTAAAAGAAATTGTGTTTGGATCATTATTCAAACACAAATGGTTAAAATAAAAGTACATTTATAAAGACAATCAAGGAAATGTGAAGTGACGGAACATGTATTGATAGTAAGTAATTATTGTTATTTTGGACTGTATGATGATGAGATTGTGGGTGGGTTGAAAAACTGAGGGTCTCATACTTTAGAAATATCCATACTAAAATTTATACTGAGGAAAGAGAAGTCTGGAAAATGCTTCAAGATTTCTGGGATTACGGGTAGTTTAGGGTATAAAGAAAATAAATTGGTCTGTTAGTAAGCAGTTGATATTGAGAAGACTGCTTGATGGATGTTTCTACTTCTTTCTAATTCTGTAGATATCGGGAATTTTTTGTACTAAAATGTTTTTTTATAAATGTGGATGGATTGGAATTTGCTCTTCTGAGCTCTAGGACAAAAGAATGACATTCTTAAGCTAGGAGTCTTTTCTTACCTAGAATTCTAATTATAACTCTGTCTCACATATCTAAATTTGGAAATTTATCACCCAGATTGCTCTGAAGTGTGTGGGTTATAAAATAGACAAGACAATAAAAAAGCTTTTCAACCTTACTTAGAATAAGACAAAAAGAGTAATGGCCTGTGCTAGGTCTAGGGCAGATGGTGGAATATCAATAGAAGATTATATATACTGTATATATACATATATTCTTCAATATGAGATTATATATATATACTATATGTTTACATATACTCATCTATACATATGTACATATATTCTTCTGAAAACTAGAATTGCTTAGACTTTTGGAACAAAAATTTCTAGACTGTTAGTATTAAAATAAATGTACTGTTTAGTTAACATTTAAATTATCATGTTCAAAGCTTTAAAATAATCAGTTAGGCTAAAATTAAGTTACATCTATTTTGGTCATTATAGTGTGCTCTTCAGTCTTGATTGCATTGACAACACTGTCATGAAAAGGTATAAGGTCGTCTCCAAATCATTAGTGCCATGATTCGACATGGGATTTTTTTTTAGCTCTCTTCCTCCACTCTCTGCTCCCAGACCCATTTATTTATTCTGTCCTTCTGATTATTGAACACATCACGTATTTCCAAGTAGACCACAAGTTCCTTTAAGGGCAGAAACCAATATTACCAACATTAAATTCATTTGTGATTTTCCCATCTCCACAAAAGTGCTTTCAAAACAGTGCTGCTCAGTATATGCTTGACAGTAAATAAATTTCAGAAATAAACATATTCTTACCAAATTAATAATAACAAAAAGCACATAACGAGGAGAATGGAGGTAGCACTGGAAATCCCAGATCATCAAGTAAATTATCCCAAAAGTCACTGGCCAATCCATTGATTATAAATAAATGTGGGCTGGACTCCATTTAAATTTATAATTGAGGGAAGAGTTACAATAAATTTAATTTTAAAAAATAAATATTTTTATACATAAAGTTTTTGAGCTCAGCTAAACTTTAGTTTTAATAGAATAGATTAGATATAAAGTAGTCATTCAGATACCTAATGATCCATTTCTTATTTTTTTCTGAAACAATTATAATTATACCTACTGAAAGAGTTGATGTATTATTACATTCTCCAAAAATGTACTAATGTATCCTTCTTTTACTTTTCAAGTTTTGATATTGGTACAAAAGTCTTAACCCAAAATTGAACTTAGCAATTGTAAAGTTCATTGTCAATATTACATTGCTAGGACAAAACAGGATCAAAATTGGAAAACTACTGACTACATGATGAAAAATGACCCTTCATTGATTCAGTCCCTAAGGCATTAATCTAAGACTTTTAACTGCTCATTGTCAATGGTCCTGGTCACCCAAGATCTCTGATGCAAAGATGTACAAGGCAATTAATCTTGTTTTTAATGTCTGCTAACACAAAAATCTGCAGTTTATGGGTCAAAAAGAAATTTCAATTTTCAATTCTCATTTTTTAAGTAACACATTTTATAAAACTATGGCTGCCATAGATAATGACTCTCCTCATGGATCTAGGCAAAGCAAATTAAAACCTTCTAGAAAAGATTCATCATTCTAGATACCATTTAGAACATTTTGCAATTCATGGAAAGATGTCAAAATATCCACATAAACAGCAGTTTAGAAGAAATTGATTCCAATGTTATGGTTGACTATGAGGGATTCAAGACTGCAACTGGAGCAAGTAACTGCAGATATGGTAGACATAGTAAGAGAACTAGAATTCAAAGTGGAGCCTGAAGATGTGACTGAATTGTTGCAATCTCATGATAAAACTTGAATGGATGAGGAGTTTCTTCTTATGATTAACAAAGAAAGTGGTTTATTGAAATGGAACCTACTGTTGATGAAGATGCTGTAAACATATTTGAAATGACAACAAAGGATTTAGAATATTCCACAAACAGTCGATAAAACAGTGGCAGGCTTTAAGACGATTGTCTCCAAATTTGTAAGAAGGATTACTGTGGGTAAAATGTTGTCAAACAGCATCACATGCTACAGAGAAATTTTTTGTGAAGGAAAGAGTCCCTCAATGCAGAAAAGTTTATTACTGTCTTATTTGAAGAAATTTCCATAGCCACCCCGAATATTCTGCAACCAAAATCCATGAGTCAGCAGCCATTAACATCGAGACAAGACCCTCTACCAGCAAATTGGTTAGGCCTCACTGAAGGCTCAAGTGAATGTTAGAATTTAGAATTTTTTAGTAATAAAGTATTTTTAAATAAGGTACGTGCATTGGTTTTTAGGCATTATGCTATTGCACACTTAATAGACTACAGTATAGTGTAAACATAATTTTTATATGCATTGGGAAGCCAAAATATTTGTGTGACTTGTTTTATTGTGATATTCTTTTTATTGTGGTGGTCTGAACCAAACTCACAGTATTTCTGATTTGTGCCTGTCCCACCATGTGCCACGGGAAAATAAAGATGATAAGATGCAGGCTTTTAAACACTGAATTTTTTTTCCAGTATTCTTTTTTATTTTGACTTTTAACATAAACCATTTGATGACTGTGTAATGGGATAGGCAAAGAGTGACAGAATCCAAGCTATATCTTCCCATATTTTACAAAGTTAGTCCTAGAATTAATAGCTTTGTATTCTGATTTTAGGGGATATGGAAAGAACTTCCCATGTTAAAGTATCTCTGTTACATGGAAGTTGGAGGTATCCTGCACTTGAGTCAAGATACTATGTATTTGTTTAAATAGTTAAACCAGTAGCTTCCATTAACAAATGAGTACAGATTTTCAGCATATTATCTACCCCATCACATAGTTCAGAAAAAAGCTCTGAGAAAGAAAAGCTAGATAGGCAAAATGTCAAGGTTTCACCTTCCACACATCAGATATTGAGGTTTATAAGACTCACAGAGGCACCTAGGGACAGTGGGCATTTAGTAAATTGATCAGCAAAGGGTGGTGGAAAATAACACTACCTCTTAGGGGAAAACGAAGTAAGTGATGTGTGCCTTCTATACATTTTTGCCTTCTTATATACCACTGCTCTTTCCTTTGCAGGGTCTGTTTTGTTTCCTCAGTGGGTTTATACACACATAGTCAGGCACACACACATGCCCATACATACACACACACATGCCCATACATACACACACACACACACACAACATTGATTCCTCAGCTTACTTTGTTGAAATTCAACTTATGCCAACTAAGGAAAACATATAATGCCCTATATTTTACATACTTACATTTTATTTTATTTATTTTATTTTTATTTTATTTTTTATTTTTTTGAGTCAGAGACTCACTTCGTCGCCCAGGCTGGAGTGCAGTGGCACACTCACGGTCACTTCACTGGGCTCTGGTGATCCTTCCGCCTCAGCCTTCCAGGTAACTACAGGCCTGCACTACCATGCCCTGCTAATAAACTTGCATTTTAATAGAAAACTGGTAACAACTCAAAAACTTACAGCAGAGGAAGTTTTTCTCTAATACTGTACCAGAAGTTGCCAGTTGACAGAGAAAATTTGGGGTCCATAGCCTAGCCTCTTCCTATCCACCATTTTTAATACTCCCAGGGACAATTCACCAATATACACTGCAATCAATCCCTTTTACAAAGTCAAAATGAAGTTTTAGCAACACCATCACCTCACACAGCTTCCTGACTCATAGGAGACATTCAATAAATTTTCATCAAAGGGAGGAAAGAGATATGGAGGGAATCATCTGCAACTAAAGTAAACAACATTTCAGTTATTACATACACATGTTAATATTTATCTATATTAATTTAAGGTATAGTTAAATTATAATCTGAAATATTTGTTTTATATTTTAAAACATATATAAAAGGCTGACATATATTTGGTTAGAATGAAGAAAATCTTTAATTATTGTTCTCTTTTTCTGAAGCAAGTAAGAGTTTCTACTTTCTTTTAATGAAATATGATAATTTGGGCAAGCCCCTCGGGTCCCCTCCCACTCTGAGAGCTTTCCTGTCCTCTCAACAATTCTACTTTCTCAAAACAAAAATAAATACGATAATTTGACAAAAAAGGGCAAATATTTTATATTTTTAAACACTCCTACAATAAAATTTTTGAAATCATTAATCAGTTTCAATAAGCTTGAATGTTTCCCATCATCTTCCCTTCAGCTTGTACCTGTGAAGTTGAACAACCTTTTTAACGCCTTGAAAATATGCTGTCACAGACCTCTAAATATGCAGTCACAGAGCCTACCACCAGAGGGCAATAAAAAAGTTGACTGGAAGCCATGTAGTGAAAATGGAGTTTAAATAAAAGAGATATTTCACGCTATGCTTTTCTTACCAATGTTATATATAATAAATTAATGAATTATATATACATAGATTATGAAAAGCCAACAACACACCTCACAGGTCAATTTCTATTGAAAGGGGAAAGTAATTTGATGGCAGAACAATCATATACTCACATCTTAAAATTTTACCTCCACAAAACCTACTAACTGTTGAAAAATTGTAAGAATAATAGCTTTCTGTGATTCATTGACCAGGATATAATTGTGAAGATCAGAATTTATCTTCCTATAGCTTCAAATGCACAGAAAAAAATGCATATCTAGGAGAATGGATAAACTCTGCGCAACATAGGAAAATAAATAATACTTCAATTGGAAAAAAGCATAAGGTCTAGAAGGAACAGTTTGCTCTGTCCTTCTATCGATGGATATATGCATAGAGACATAAAACTACTTCTAGGAAGTAACTGGAGGGAGAACAGTTGAGGTGGAAAGAAAAAATAGTTTTCAAAATTTTTATTTATTCATTCATTTTATTTTTTTATTTAGAAAATATAAGGAAACAATGGCTTTCAGACAAGTATACCAATAGAATAAAGGACCTGAGGACTTTACTGGAGGCTACCCAAAATTTGAACATCTTGTAATAAAGCCAACTTATTTGAACTACAAACATTCTCTTCTGAAAATAATTTTAAGACAGTTGTCTTAATTTAGGTATTTAAAAAGTTATTATATTTTCTTTAAATAGGCTAAGTAAACCATAATGCTTAAAGCTCATGGTTATAAAGAACTCTGACTACTATAATTTAGAACATGCTTCTAAAAGGGAAAATCTCACCCCTATTTTAAACCAAAATAGTAACAGTTATAAAGCAACATTGTTAGAGAAAACTGTATGCTTTATATTATATTCAATAATCACCAAATAAAATAAAGAACGAATCACCATATACTAATTTCAATTAGAGGAATTAATATTTAATTTTTATTTAATTTTTATTGAGATATTTCTTATAGTGTACAATTCAGTGGTTTTAACATATTCACAAAGTTGTGTAATCATCACTATAATCTAATTTCAGAAGATATTCATTGCTAAAAAAGAAACCCCATAGTCTTTTCCAGTCACTCCCAAAACCTCCTTCCTTTCTAATCCTAGGGAACAACTAATCTACTTTCTGTCTTTAAGGATTTGCCTATTCTGTACTTCTTATATTAATTGAATCATGCCATATGTGATCCGGTTCTCAAGGTTCATGCATGTTATAGTATGTATCTGTCTTTCAATCATTTATATGACTGCAATATACTCTACTGTATGAACATTTCACTTTTATATATTCATCAATTAATGGAAATTTAGGTTATTTCCACTTTTGACTAAAATGAACAATGTTTCTATGAATGTTGCGTATAAGTTTTTGTGTAGAAATATGTTTTCAATTCTCTTGGCATACCAATGAGTGGCATTACTGGGTCATATGATAACTTTATATTAATTTTTTGAGCACATGCCAAACTGCTTTGCAAAGTGTTTTTGTGCAATGTATGAGGGGTTCCAATGTAATGAGGGTCCTCACCATTGCTTGTTATTGTCATATTTTCTATTGCATCCATCTTAGAAAGTGTGAAGTGGTATATCATTGTGGTACTGATGTTCATTTTCCTAATGGCTAAAAATGTTAATAATCTTTTCATATGCATATTAACCACTTGTATTATATATATTTTTGTAGAAATGTCTTTTGTTGTTGAATTATAAGAATCATTTTATATTCTTCATACTACTCTTTGATATCAGATATATGATATGTGACTTGAAGATACAGTCTGCCATTCCATGCATTGTCTTTCACTTTTTTAATGGCGTTTTTTGTTGTTGTTGTTGTTGTTGTTTTTTGAGTTGGAGTCTCACTCTGTGGCCCAGACTGGAGTGCAGTGGCCGCTCCCGCCACCGCAGCTTCGACCTGCTGGGCTCCAGCGATCCTTCCGCCTCAGCCTTCCAAGTAGCTGGAACTACAGGCACGCGCTACAACGCCCTGCTGATTTTTTTATTTATTGTGGAGATGAAGTTTCACCAAGCTGCCCAGGTGGGTCTCGAACCCGCGAATTCAGGCAATCCACTCACCTCAGCCTCCCAAGGCACAGGATTACAGGCTGAGCCACCGAGCCCGGCTTTAATGGCGTTTTTTGAAGCACAAAATTTGAATTTTAGTGGAGTCTAACTTATCTGTTGGTTTTTTGTTGTTGTTGCTTGTGCATTTTTATGCCATGTTTAAGAAATTATTGCCTATTCCAAGGTTATGAAGATTTATGTGTACGTTTTCTGCTAATAAATATTAGAAGGTTAATGTGCATACACAAAGGTATATACAAATATGTATTTAAATCGTAAGTTTTGAATATATATTCTCTATATTATATATTTGATGTGTATATACATGTGTGTGTGTATATATATATATATACATATATATATATATATATGCTTGTGACCAATTTTAAATTATTTTTTACAGATCATGTGAGGTAGGCATCAAATTTTATTCTTTTGTGTGTGCATATCCAGTATTTCTAGCACCTTTTGTTGAAAATACTACTCTTTCTTGCATTGAATTTTATTGGCAATGTTGTTGAAAATCAGTTGTTTCTAGATTCTGAATTCCGTTCCACTGATGAACATGTCTATTGTTATTCCAGTACCATATTGATTTGATTACTATTGCTTTGTACTAAGTTTTGAAATTAGAAAGTATAAGTTCTCCAGATTTCTATTTCTTTTTCAAAATTACAAATTTTAACTATTCCAGGCCCCTCGCATTTTCAGGAGAATTCTAGGATAAGCTTGTCAACTTATGTAACAAAGACAGCTTGGATTATGATAGGGGTTGCATTGAATTTGTAGATCAATTGATAAGTATTACTAGCCAAACAGTGTTGTCTTCCAATCCATGAACTGAATTTCAATCCATGAACAGGCTGTTTTTCCATTGTTTAGGTCTTTAACTTCTTTCAATTGTTATTTTTATTTCAGTGATCAAATCTTACACTTCTTGTATTAAATTTATTCCTAATTGTTGTATACTTTTTATGCTATTATAAATGAAATTTTTCTTTTTTATTTACCTTTAAAGATGTGGGGTACAATTCAAGATTAGCTAGATAAATGGTCATAGTACAGGTAAAGTTTGAGCCTCCCTATGGTCTCCGCTTCTCCTAGTTTGAGATCAGGTACGCTTATTGATGTTATATGCTCCCTCCCTCCCTCCCTTGGCAGTGTCCCGCTAATGTCATACTCTTTGTTACAGTATTGTTATTAGTGTTCAGGGTCAGCTTATGAGTGAGAATATGTGGTACTCGGATTTTTGTTTCTGTGATAGATCACTGAGTATTTTATTTTAGATTGTACATTGAAGGTGAATGGAAGGGTCATTGATTTTTGTATATTGATATTGTAGACTGCAATACTATTGAACAGGTTCATCAGCTTTATAAGATTATGGATTCCCTATAATTTTTTATGTGTGAGATTATATTATCTGCAAATAGAGATAGTTTTATTTCTGGATTTCCAATTTGTAAGCCTTCTATTTCCTTTTCTTGTCTAATATATTTGTCTAGAACCTGTAATATAATGTTGCTGTCAATTTTGCTGACCTTTTTCAAAGAACCAACTTTGTATTCCATTTATTTTTCTCTATTGCATTTTTAAAATTCTCTATTTCACTTATTTTCATTCAAGTCTTTGTTATTTGCTTTCTTGGATTGTTTTGGGCTTAGTTTACTCTTCTTTTTCTAATTTCTCAGGGAAGAAGTCTAGCGTATTGATTTTAGGTCTTCTTTTTAATATAGATGTTTATTGTTATAAATACCTCTCTAAGCACTGCTTTCACTGCATCATATAAATTTTGATATTGTATTTTTATTCATCTCAAAGTATTACTAATTTTCTATGATATTCTTTTTTTGACCTATTAGTTATTTAGGAATATTTTGCAAAATTTTCATGTATTGTGAGTTTCATAATTTTCTTTCTGTTAATAATTTCTAACTTCTTTCCATTGTTGCCAGGGAACATACTTTATATTGTTTATATCCTTTTAAATTTATTTAAGTTCATTTTGTGGCCTAGCATATGTTCTGTCCTGAATGATGATTCTTGTGCACTTAAAAAGAATATGTGTTCTGCTACTGTTGGTTAACATGTATTATAGATGTCTGTTAGATCTAATTGTTTTATAGTGTTGTTCAAGTCTTTCATTTTCTTATTCATATTTTGTCTAGTTGTTCTGTTATTGAAAGCAAGAGTATGTTATTGTAGCAAGGGCATGTATTACCCAAAAAATGATGAAAATAAAAAGAAGAAAACAAAATACAGCTCATTAGTTCTACAAACATTCTTCAGAAACAGGGTGATGCTAGGCTCTGCCTGGTTCAGCATGCATGAGCCTGGAGCCAGAACTTCAAGAGATGAACTTCAAGATAGAAAAAATAAATTGATGAAACTCAAGTCATGACTTTTTTCTGATATGTAAGATTAAGCTTAATTACAAATGGCCATGTTTCTGCTAATTTTCTTTAATTAAGAAGAGATCATGTTTAAACTTAGCACAAATGAAATTTTTAAATGGTAGCTTTTCCAATAAATCCTAAACAAAATCACAAGAACATTTAGAAATGAAAACCTTTTTAAAGGAAATTTCTGTTTTCTGTGAAAATTAAATTGGTTCAAATTCCTTACAAATGTATATATATTTTGCAAGTTATATGTGCATAATTTATTCCAGCATTTTAAAAGATTTTAGTGTGCACATCATTTTCTCTACCACCACCTCCTTTATTCCTCTCAATTAATTTAGTTTTCTCTTTAGTTTTTTTTTTTTGAAAGTGGAGTATTGAAGTATCCAACTATCATTGTAAAACTGTCTATTTCTCCTTTAAAGTTGTGTCAATTTTTATTTCATGCATTTTGAAATTCTATTGTTATGGGCATATATAATTCTTATATATTCTTGATGGATTAACCCTTTTATCATTATAAAATGTCCTTATTTATCTCTAGTACAAATTTGCATCTTAAAGTATATTTAGTTTGATATTTGCTTAGTCATTCCAGCTCTTTTTTAAAACTGTTCTTATAGTATATCTATTTGTATTGTTTAATATTCCACCTATATATGTCTTAGAATCTAAAGTGTGTCACTGTAGAAAATAGGTGCCTATAGGTTTTTAAATCCATTCTACAAATTTCTGCCTTTAGATTGAAATGTTTAATACTTTTGCATTAAATACATTTACTAACAGTCAATAATTTATGTCTCACACGTTGCTATTTGTTTGTCTTTTTTTTTCTCTATCGATGCTTTTTTTGCTTAAATAGAACTTTTCTACTATTCCACTTCAAACTTTTATCTGTTTCTATTTTTTAGTTACTTCCTTATGTTTTTCCTAAGGATTACAGTTAGCATCTTAACTTATACTATCTAATTTTGGTAATGTTTTCCCTAAGGATTACAATTAACATCTTAACATATACTATCTAATTATGATTAATTCCAACTTAACTTCCTAATTTAAAAAATCTTGCTTCTAAATAACTCTATTTTATTAGCTCATATGTGCTTTTGTAGTCATAAAAATATATCTTTATATATTATATACCCATAAACATAGATTTATAATTATTGTTTTATATAGTTGTCTTTTAAAGCCAAGAGGAGAGAAAAAAGCATTGCAAACAAAAATACATTTAGACTATTGGTTTTAATTTTTACCTATGTAGTTATTTTTATAGGTGATTTTTATTTCTTTATGTGGATTCAATTTACTGTCCTTTTATTTTTATCTGAAGGAATCTCTTTAGCAGTCCTTGTGGGACCAGTTTGCTAGTAACAAATTCTCTTGGTTTTGTAGAAATACATGGAAAGCTTTCCAAATTTGCATGTTATCCTTATGCAAGGACCATGTTAATCTTCTGTGTCATTTCAGTTGTAATAACATGTGCTGTGACATAAACATTTAATATCTATTCTTATGTGGTACAAAATTTTAAACATTATAGACGATGGAGGTATAGCCACAGATGTGTTATTTGTTTAGGGACTATTTCAAGAGCACATTTGTGCAATATTAATATTGGTGTTGCAACTTCAATGTTACAATGCTGTAGCAGGATAAATAGTCGAATCTCAAGTTATAGATGAATGTCAAGTCATGTAGTAAGATGAATAGCAAGATAAATAGATGAGCTTCAAGATAGAAAGATAAATTGATGAAACTCAAGTCATGACTTTTTTTCTGATATGTAAGATGAAGCTTAATTACAAGTTGCCACATTTCTGCTGATTTTCTTTACTTAAAAAGAGATCATTTTTTAACTTAGTACAAATGAAATTTTAAAATGATAAATTTTCCAGTAATTCCTAATCACAAAACTTTTAGAAATGAAAACCTTTTAAAGAAAATTTTTGTTTTCTGTGAAAATTAAATTGGCCCCAATTACTTACAGGTATATACATTTTTTGCAAATTATATGTGCATAAGTTATTCCAGCATTTTAAAAGACTTTAGTGTGCACATCATTTTTTCTACCACTGCCCCCTTTATTCCCCAATTAATTTAGTTTATTCTTTCTTTCTTTTTTGTTTTTTGTTTCTTATTATATTTAAGTATGTTTAGACCTCCTCTTCTGAACAAATTGCCTGATAACAAATTAAGGCATAGATGCTGGTTCTGGTTCCAGGTTTATGCATGCTGATTTAGGAAGAGCCTAGCATTACCCTGTTTCTGAAGAATCTTTGTAGAACTAATGAGCTGTATTTTATTTGCTTCCTTTTATTTCATAATATTTCTGGGTAATACATACTCTTGCAACAAAAATCTGAAAGTAGCAGTGGTAAATAAAAAGAAATTCACTTCTTTTTCTTTTTTTTTTTTTTGCTTTAGTCATTTCAACCTCCTTGAGTCAGTTTCTGTTATCAGCTTTTTATGTATCTTTCAAGGGCAGTTTAGGCATATATGAACTTTTTTTAAAAAAATAGAGACTACTAAATCAGCCGGGCGTGATAGCGCGCCTGCAGTTCCGGCTACTGGGAAGGCTGAGGCAGAAGGATCCCCGGAGCCCAGCAGGTCGAGGCTGCGGTGGCCGGGAGTGGCCACTGCACTCCAGTCGGGGCGACAGAGTGAGACTCCAACTCAAAAAATAAATAAATAAATAAAGATTACTTTTCATTAGGGTAAATTGGTGTGTGTGTGTATGTGTGTGAGTATGTGTGAGTGTGTGTGTGTGTGATTTTTTTTTATTTTAGTCCACAGGAATCTGAAGTCCCTTGCTAAAACAAAAGAAAGCAAGCAGCTTCAGTGCAGTGTTTATTGTCTTTTCATTGTCTCATCCAAACAATATTATCTTTTTTTTTTTTTTTTTTTGAGTTGGAGTCTCACTCCCTCGCCCAGACTGGAGTGCAGTGGCCGCTGCCGGCCACCGCAGCCTCGATCTGCTGGGCTCCAGCGATCCTTCCGCCTCAGTCTTCCAAGTAGCTGGAACTACAGGCATGCACTACCACGCCCCGCTAATTTTTGATTTATGTAGAGATGAGGTCCCACCAAGTTGCCCAGGTGGGTCTCCAACCCGCGGGCTCCGGCAATCCACTCACCTCAGAATCCCAAAGGCACAGGATTACAGGCTGAGCCACCGGAGCCAGGCAACAATATTATCTTTACATCTCATCAACAAAAGTGAGATCCATTCACTCTCAATGTGCTGTTCTGTTCATTTAGAGGAAAGAATATTATGTTGTGAGGTATTTAAACAATATGGGTTGTCACATTCATAAACATGTTGGAATTTGGGCTCGGTCTCATTCCACTTGGGGCACAATGATCAGACTACTATCTGCATTTAATGTCATTCTAGAGATTCCCTTCACTTCTCTCCATGGTTGAATTTCTTGTTTTCTGTCTCATAAATTTTGTTTGTTTTTGGTTTGCTGCCTCATATTTGTGGAACGTATACTACATCACCTTGAGAAACAGCGTCTAAGTTTTTAAAAATATATTATTATTATTTTTAGATTGTGCATACTGCCAAAATCTTTATTCTCTCCACCAGCTTGATTAGTAGTTTGAGCATATATAGAATTCTATGTTAGATCTTATTTTCCTTAAAAATATTGCACATACTAATCAATCAGTCCAGCTTCTAGCATTGCTGTTGAGAATTCTGAAGCAATTTTAATTCTTAGTATTATACACATGTCTATATTATTTATTTATCTCCACTTTTGAGCAACCAGAATCATATACTTGTGGGGTTTTTTTAACTTTTATTATAAAGATGTGGGGTACATTTCAGGGTTAGTTATATAAACATTGGTCATGTAGGTACCCTTGTTGATGAGGAATACCCCTCCTTCCCCTAGCAGTTTCTCTCAGTGTCAGTCCCACCGACCCCCTACCCTGACAGTTTCCCCCTACTGAAAATCGCTTTATTATAGCATTATAATTGTTGAAGGTCCATTTATGAGTGAGAACGTATGCAACTCTGTTCTTCGTTTCTGTGATAAATCACTGAGTATGATCGACTCCAAATCCATCCAAGTTACTGCAAAGTCCATATATTTGTCCTTC
>CAUYQG010165807.1:0-13903 GCA_963574415.1 Tarsius wallacei
TGGTAGCGCGCGCCTGTAGTTCCAGCTACTTGGAAGGCTGAGGCGGAAGGATCGCCCGAGCCCAGCAGATCGAGGCTGCGGTGGCCGGGAGCGGCCACTGCACTCCAGTCTGGGCGACAGAGTGAGACTCCAACTCAAAAAAAAAAAAAAAAAAAAAAAAAAAAAAAATTTGTTGGTTGAGATTATCACTAGAAAAGGAAAACAGCTGTTGTTTCCAATTTGGTACATTTACAAGAGAGCTTCAGGAATTTTTTTTTTTTTTGAGTTGGAGTCTTACTCTTGTCATCCAGGCTCGAGTGCAGTGGCATGCTCACGGCCACCACTGCCTCGACCTGCGGAGCTTAGGCGATCCTTCCGCCTCAGCCTTCCAAGTAGCTGGAACTACAGATGCATGCCACCACACCTGGCAAGTTTTTGTGATTTACTGTAGAGACCTCTCTCACCAAGTTACCCAGGCTGGTCTCAAACCCCCAGGCTCAGGCAATCCTCTTGCTTCAGCCTCCTGAAGTACTGGGATTATAGGCTGAGCCACCAAGCCTGGCCAGGAAATGCTCTGATCTCTATCTTCAAACACAGCATATACTGTGACAACTTGACTCTTATTAATTTAGGGATATTTTTACAATAACTTATTTCTTGATAATCTACTGGGAACCAAGATGAATTATAAATGGATTTTTAAAAATGTTGACTTAATCTACAAATACTAAAACTTGTTCTCAACAATTTTAAAATATAAAACAAATGAGATTAAAAAGCAAGCCGGTACTTGGAAGGCTGAGGCGGAAGGATCACCGGAGCCCAGCAGGTCGAGGCTGCGGTGGCCGGGAACGGCCACTGCACTCCAGTCTGGGCGACAGAGTTAGACTCCAACTCAAAAAAAAAAAAAAAGAGATTAAAAAGCAGGCCGGGTGCTGTGGCTCACGCCTATAATCCTAGCACTTTAGGAGGGCAAGGTGAGAGTACTGCCTGAGTTCATGGGTTCAAGACCAGCAGATTGAGGGTGTGGTGGCCATGAGCGTGCCACTGCACTCCAGCCTGGGTGACAGAGTGAGATTCCAACTTTAAACACATAAATAAATAAAATAAAGTCATACTACCCTTAAACAACTGAAAGATTGGTATTTTGATATTTTTGAATTGTAAATGACTACTGAACCTTTTAACTTATGATGTGCGTAATTTTATGTATAAATTACCTCAACTGAAATTATTAAAAACAAAAGATTACCTGCTGTACTATTCTTTGTTCCAGCACATCGGATGTCACCTGTATATGAATTGTTCCGGCCACAATACTAGCAGAATGACGCCAAAAATGAGGGTCTCGGTATGATATTAATCCTTCAATTTTCTGTATCTGTCAAATAAAAGAGGTAATATAAATGGTCTTAACAGCTAATTTACCTAACACAATGAAGATGCTTTCTGATAGGAAGTAAACACACAGATTTCTTGGTTCAGAAGTCACAATAAAGCTGATTTAAGGAAAAAAAAAAAAAAAAAGATACTGAGAAGCCATAATAGGAAGGAATAAGAAAAAGCAACAACTGGCTGGGCTCGGTGGCTCAGCCTGTAATCCCAGCTCTCTGGAAGGCCGAGGCAAGTAGATTGCCTGAGCCCGTTTTTCTACAATAAATAAAAAATTAGTTGAGTGTGGTAGCAGCTACTTGGAAGGCTGAGGCGGAAGGATTGCTGGAGCCTAGCAGGTCGAGGCTGCGGTGGCTGGGAGCATGCCACTGCACTCCAGTTTGGGCAACAGAGTGAGACTCCAACTCAAAAAAAAAAAAAAAATTTTTAATTTTCAAAATATAGAAAAACAACATGCAAAACTGCGTCTTTCTAGGTGGTTAAAATTATATTTATATTTTCTTTTTTGTACTTTTCTGTATTGTTTTTAAGCAGAGACTCACTGTGTCACCCAGGCTGGAGTGCAGTGGCACTGGGCTTAAGCAATCCTTCTGTCTCAGCCACCAAAGTAGCTGGCACCACAAGTATGTGCCACAATGCCCAGCTAATTTTTTGATTTACTGTAGGAACAAGGTCTTGCCTACTTGCCCAGGCTGGTCTCAAACCCCTGGGCTCAGGCAATCTTTTCGCCTCAGCCTCTCCAAGTGCTGGGATTACAAGCATGAGCCACCACACTGTGCCCAGCCCATAACTTTTCTGTATTTTGAAGTTTTCTGTAATGAACACGTATTATTACTGAAGCAAAAAAATACTTAAAAACAGGCCAGGTCTAGTGGCTTGTACCTGTAATCCCAGCAATGTAAGGAGGCCAAGGCTAGAGCATTACTTGAGGCCAGGAGTTTAAAACCAGCCAGGGCAACATAGCGTGGCCCTATTGCTACAAAAAACAAATAAATAATTAGCCAAGCATGGTGGCGTGTGCCTGAGGTCCCAGCTACTCAGGAGGCTGAGGCAGAGGATCACTTGAGACTAGGAGTTTGAGACTGCAGTGAGGTATGATCACACCCATACTCTAGATTGAGTAATAGAGAAAGACCCTTCCTTTCTCCAAGGCAAGAAAAAGGGGGGAAATAAAAAACATTCTATAGGCTGGGCGCAGTGGCTGATGTCAGCAATCTCAAGACTTTGGGGAGGCCGAGGTGGGAGGATCATTTGAGCTCAGGAGTTTGAGACCAGCCTGGGAAACACAGAAAGACCCTAATTTTTAAAAAATTTTAAAAAAAGAAAACAAAAGAAAGATGCTACAGTTTAAATATTCAATTAAAATTCAAATAAAAGACGCTACAGTTTAAATGTTCAATTAAATTCAAATAAATTCAATTCAATATCTATATTTTTTTCCCCCGAGTTGGAGTCTTACTCTGTTGCCCAGACTGGAGTGCAGTGGCCGCTCCCGGCCACCGCTGCCTCGACCTGCTGGGCTCCGGCAATCCTTCCACCTCAGCCTTTCAAGGAGCTGGAACTACAGGCACGCGCTACCACACCGGGCTAGTTTTTAATTGATTGTAGAGATGAGGTCTCGCCCAGTTGCCCAGGCGGGTCTCAAACCCGTGGGCTCAGGCAATTCACTCACCTCAGCCCCACAAAGTGCTGGGATTACAGGCTGAGCCACTGAGCCCAGCTTCAATTCAATATTCAAATATCCATTGTTTTTGTTAAGCACTGGCCAGGCCACCTTTGATCTATGGTTTTCCTAAACTTTGGCCCCTCTCCCCTTCCTTGGGGAGGTGAATCTCCTCTCCTTCTTTGTCATTTACTTTCTAAATTAACTCTATTTTCCAGCTTAACTTCAGTATAATTCTTTGTATCTTTTGTGCACCACCAGATCATGAACCCCCTCATTCCCCCCATGTGACCTAACGTTCTGAAGGCCCTGCTGGGATTCTGATACAACAATAAGGAAAAAAAAACCCCTCAAGTTGCCAACTTGTTTTTTCTTAATTCTCTTCTTATTGAATAAAACCAATAACCCAGGCGGGGGGGAGAAAAACAAACTAAAATTGGAAGTCAGAGAGTCTCCTGCCAGGCTCTTTTTTCTCTCAGATAATGAAAACTATTAACAATTTTATTTTTCCTTTGAGTTTTTTGTTTTTTGAGTCAGATCTCACCCTGTCACCCCGGCTGGAGCGCAGTGGCACAATCACAGCTCACTGCAGCCTTGACCTTGATTCAGGCAGTTCTCCTGTTGCTGCACTGCCAGCCTGGGACCCCCATGGGGCTGAAGGGGACTATGGTGCCCTGAAACCCACATGGAGATCTCGGATGCTATGGCGTCCTGGAACTTGGGGGTGCCTGACAACCGCGGAGCCCCAAGGATTGATACAGCTCTTGGCTCCCCTATTTTCAGCTCTTGCTGGGAGAATTTCCTTCTTGGTCAGGCATAGTCATAGCTCTCTTGCCTCGAATCTCAGATTGTTGTCTCATGACCAAGAAGATCGAGGACACAGAAGGGTGAGTGTCAGAATTTATTTAGAAAAGCAAGTGTTACAGCTCTCACATGGAGAGGGGGCCCAATGGGGTTGCCCCAAGAGGGTTGCTGGGCCCCCAAGAGAGTTTCAGGGAGAGAGAGAATGCCGATTTTTTTTTTTTTTTGAGTTGGAGTCTTACTCTGCTGCCCAGGCTGGAGTGCAGTGGCATGCTGACAGTCACCGCAGCCTCGACCTGCTGGGCTCAGGCGTTCCTTCTGCCTTAGCCTTCTGAGTAGTCAGAACCATAGGAGTGTGCCACCATGCCTGGCTAATTTTTTGGCTTATTGTAGAGACGAGGTCTTGTCAAGTTGTCCAGGCTGGTAAGCTGTTAGTTTTGTGAGGTAGTTCTGTAACTTTATAATTGCAAAGTAGGATCCCATTAGTTAATCAATTCTGTATCCTTCAGTCTTACTCCAGGGGCTTTTTTGCTTATAAAGTGCCCTGGCATCGCCTGAGAACAGACAAGAAAGCACAGATCCCTCCTCAGTGAGGCTCTGTTTTATTCTGGGGCCTACAAGTTGAGTTGACAGTACATTAAAAAAAATAAACTAATTTTATAAATTTAATGTATTTTCTTGTTTATTCTTAAGCACTAATTCTTCCAAATAAGTTCCAAATGACACTGAATTATCTAACCCTATGAAATAAAAACAAAATAGAATCTAGTGAGAGACAAATAAACTGAGAATCAAATAAAAGAAAATCAGCATCTTTCATAATAGAGTCTTCCCATCCAATAAAAATGTCTCTCCATTTATTCAATTTCTGTTTTATATCCTTTAAGTAAAACTGATTTTTAAAATTGCTGTCTTGCCCATTTGTTACATCAACTTTTTCAATTTTAAATGCTATTTTTTTCTTTTTTCGAGCTGGAGTCTCACTCTGTTGCCTAGGCTAAAGTGCAGTGGCACACTCACGGACAATGTAGCCTCAGTCTGCTGGGCTCAGACAATCCTTCTACCTCAGCCTTCCAAGTAGCTGAGACTACAGGTGTGTACCACCACTCCTGGCTAATTTTTTAATTTTTGTAGAGATGAGGTCTCACCAAGTTGCCCATGCTGGTCTTAAACCCGTGGGCTCAGGCAATCCTCTCACCTTGGCCTTCCAAAGTGCTGGGACTACAGTTGTGAGCCACTGTGCCAGGCGTTAAATGCTATTTTAAAAGGAAAAGAACAGTGAAAAGATTACATACAGTACCTTTTCTAAAGCAATATGTAGCTCTTTCTCATGTTCTGGAGGCAGTCTCAGAAGCAGAACCTGACAGGCATCTTTAATCAGTGGGACAACACTGAGAAATATTAATACAGCAATAAAAAGAGAACAGAGGGGGTCGGCAATGAACCATCCAAACTGCTCTATAAGAATTGTGGATACAATCACACCAATACTGCCAAGTGTGTCTGCCAAAACATGTAGAAATACACCTATAAATAAAATACAGAAAAACATTACAAATTTAGGCACATCTAATTTAGTTTTTCAATGCATTCTACCAACATTACTGGATACCTACTACACTGCACACACTTTGCTAGTGGCTAGCAATTCAAAATGGCTACAACATATCACGGCCCTGAAGGAATTCAGAACACAGTGGTAAAAAAATAAACACGTGGGCACCTATGACAGTGTGGTGAGTTTTATTATGGTGAGCTATGTCTATGTTTTGCTATTTATGGTTTTGAAAATATTCACAGTGAAACCTCACTAAGCTTTAGTAAGTCCAAACTTTAAGTCCAAGTTTTGACATTACCCAAATTACTTCTATTAAACAATCATAATAAACAATTCAACATAGTAATTAATATTTTCCCCATTTTTTATAGTACAATAAAAATGTTCCTTTTCTTTGCAGTGAAGGTTCATAATGGTATACTCAGCCTATCTCTTGCAACTAATATCTAATCAACTGTTGCTATGAAATAATTTCATAATAATTATATAATTATGATAAAAAACAATAATTTATCTAATAACGAACAATAATGTGTTTAATAACGAACATTTATGAACAAATATATTTTATTTTATTGTGGTAAGAACAATTAAAATAATTAATAATTAATTTATTAATACATTATTACTGACTACAGATATAATGTTGTACAGATTTCTAGAACTCATTCATTTGTTTAACTGAAACTTTACGCTGTTGATTAGTAACTTCCATTTCCCCTTCCTTTGCCACCATCAGTCTACTATTTGATTCTATGAGTTTCACCTTATATAAGTGGAATCATGCAGTATTTGTCTTTCCAGGACTGGCTTATTTCATGAAGCACAATGTCTTCAAGGTTCATCTATGTTGTTGCTTGTTATACAATTTCCCTTTTTATAGAGGCTGAATAAAGATACCATTCTATGTACAGTCGGAATGTGGGTATTTTCTATAGCAGATGACTTCAGACTTTTATGTTAGCCACAGACTGCTTTTTAAAAATGAAATTGTGTCAGAAACCCAATCCTTAATACAAATAAACACAGAGTGTCAAAGCAGAATGACAGGCAAGACAAGACAACACTTGGCAAGGACTCACCCCTCATGTTAGCATTCATGCCTCCACCTGCAGATCCGTGGCTGTGACTGTGCCCATGGTCACTGTGTCCGTGCATATGGTGTGAATGGCCGTGATCAGACGAATGACAGCTTCCTTGAGAAGCTCCGTGGGCATGACTATGGGCATGGCTAAAGGCACAGACACCAATAAGGTTTACTATCAGTCCTCCAACTGACACTGGCTGGCAAAGGGGAGAAAATAAAACCTTTAAATTTGGAATTAAACAAAACTTGTTACTTAGAAGTTACTACATAGTTATCTATGTTTTCCTGTTTATAGTTTTGAAAATATTCACAGTGAAACCTCACTACGTTTTAATAAGTCCAAAATTTTAAAAATGTGAATTTTAGAGTATTTTGGAAGAAACATTTTAAGTTCCAAATATCAAGCAAAAATAAGTAGAGGAATTTGCACTTACTTTATTTAAATGATTAAGAATAGCATGTAGGCTAGGCACGGTGGCTCATGCCTGTAATCCTAGCACTTTGGGAGGCTGAGGTGAGAGGACTGACTACCTGAGCTCAGGGGTTTGAGACCAGCCTGGGCAACTTGGCAAGACCTTGTCTCTACAATAAATCAAAAAATTAGTTGGGTGTGGCGCTGCACACCTGTGATCCCAGCTACTTGAAGGCTGAGGCAGAAGGATGGCCAGAGCCCAGCAGTCAAGGCTGCAGTGGCCGTGAGCATGCCACTGCACTCCAGCCTGGGTGACAGAGTAAGACTCTGACTCAAAAAGAAAGAAAAAAAAGAAAAAGAAAAAGAAACAAAGACAAGTATGTACTTGGTTTATGGCTTATATATAAATAAATGGTACAAAGTTTTATTTACGTAAAGAGTTTGCAAGTATTGTTTATTAGGGCAAGTATACACCGTACCTAAAATCTTGTCTATATTAGTAGGTAAATTTGAACAGTCTATATGACAATAATTATAATTTATTAACGAGGGGACTCCAAATACGGTCTTTTTAAAAAAATCACCATCTATCTAAACAGATGAAGTAAATACTGTGTCTTAAATATAGCAAGACTTTCCGAAGGTTAAATAAAAATACAATGAAAAAACAATCATATGAAAGTAATCTCTCATTTTTTCTTAACAAAATGAATTAAATTATATTAGTTATAATGGTGCCACAATAACACTCCAAAGGATAAACAAAGTTACTTACCCCTGATTAACCTTTCTTACAAAATGATTCTGAATAGTAGCTCAGGGTGCTATTTAATTTACCTATGCTCACAATCTTTCCCTTAGAGAAATCCATGTTTTATAAAAAGAAAACATAAAAATAAGGGGACAAATATTTTTCATATTACTATTTTTTAATTAATTTTTTTTGGTAGAGACTGGGTCTCGCTACGTTACCCAGGCTGGTCTTGAACTCCTGGCCTCAAGCAATACTCCCGCTTTGGCCTCACAAAGTGCTGGAATTATAGGCATGAGCCACCACACCCACACAATGGGGACAAATACGTTTTATTACTTTTGAAAAGTAGTAAGAGATTTACTTTAGTAAACATGTATGGAGGTTATTTAGCTTTTTCTGTAACTCAGACTATGTATTTGTCTGCCAGATTTTAAAATTTCAGTTACCTTCATAAGCTTGTAGATGGTTAATGACCTTGACTGAAACTACTACTATTTACAGAAACCCTATGACCTCATAAATACTCCTCCTCTCCTACTAATAGATACTTTTTCTTTGTATTTGTCTTTTTTGCTTTTTTGAGTTGGAGTCTCACTTTGCCGCCCAGGCTGGAGTGCAGAAGCATGCTCACAGCCACTGCAACCTCCATCTGCTGGGCACAGGTGATCCTTCTGTGCTTCAGTCTTCCAAGTAGCTGGAACTACAGAAGTGTGCTACCATGCCAGCTAATTTTTTGATTTGTTGTAGAGGTGAGGTCTCGCCAAGTTGCCCAGGCTGGTTTCAAACCCCTGGGATCAGGCAATTCTCTCACCTGTGCCTCTCAAAGTGCTGGGATTATAGGTATGAGACACCGCACCCAGCCATCTTTGAATATTTCATCAGGAAAAAATAACATAAAGTCCTTTAATTTCTACCAACAAGAATTAGTCACTCCTAAGAGAATGGGTATTTTTCCTGTATATACTAACATACATATATGTACACTCTTTAAAGCTAAAAGTCATGTTGTTATACTATTTTGCAATTTGTGTTTCACTTAGAACATTTTGTAAATATTTTTCATGCCAGTGTATATAGATTATCTCATTCTTTTTAATAGTTGCACAGTATTCCAGTATATGGACAGCACATCTACTTCACTGCCTTTTTCACTGGTGGATACTGGATTGTTTCTACTTTTTCATTATAAGAATGGTGAGAAGAATCACATACTTTTATATACTAGTGTGAATGTTAAAGATCAAGGGATATGAGCATTTAAAAATCCAGTATATTTTTTCCAAATGGTACACCTAAAAACTTTTTGCTAATACATGTTTTCACCAGTAAGACACAGAATTGATTTCAGGCATTTATAATTAATTGTTGAATTCCTACAAGCCAGGTACCAGAATTTAAGAGTTACCTGATAACACAATTTAAGTCCTGAAGATATTTACATATTAATTGTGAAAGAAAAAGAAATTAACTAATAACTTCATTTCAGTGTTCCTAAAACAAAATACAACAGAGTTACTGAGAAGGAGAACCTAACAAACTCTGGGGAGGGAAGAGAGAAACTGGGGGAAGTAGTCCACCAGAGGAGACCTGTAAGCAACATCTTCTGGTTTTGAGTTGGAGTCTCACTCTGTTGCCCAGGCTGGAGGGCAGTGGCATGCTCACAGCCACCCCAGTGTCAACCTGCTAGGCTCAGGTGATCCGTCTAAGTAGCTGGAAATATAGGTACGGGCTACCATGCCCGGCTAAGGCAATCCCCTCACTTCGGCCTCCCAAAGTGCTGGGATTACAGGCCTGAGCCATCACGCCTGGCGGCAAGCAAAATTTTAAGGGAGGCCGAAGGGCAGGAGTGAGGAAGGACATACAAAGGTAAAGCCTTGGCAGCACTGGGAGAACACTGAAGTTGCTATAGTAGCAATATTATCTCTAGAATAAATCCTTTAAAATCATAATTTTTTTCTGATTTTACCTCTAACATATTGCAAAGTTCCTCAAGTATTTTAAAAACACATTTTTTTTTTCTGAGTTGGAGTCTCACTCCATTGCTGGGGCTTGAGTGCAGTGGCATGCTCATGGCCATCCCAGCGTCAACCTGCTGGGCTCTGGCCATCCTTCTGCCTCAGCCTTCCAAGTAGCTGGAACTATAGGCGTGCGCTACCATGCCCAACTAATATTTTGATTTATTGTGGAGATGAGGTCCCACCAGGTTGCCCAGGCTGGTCTCAAACCCATGGGCTCAGGCAATTCCCTCACCTCAAGTCTCCCAAAGTGCTGGGGTTACAGGCTTGAGCCACCACACCCAGCCTAAAAACACATCTTTAAACAAAAACTTTAAATAAATCTTGAAAGAAACCTGTATGTTTTACAGTAAACTAATATTTTGACTAATAAAATATTAGAGAAAAGGATTAATTAATTTCTAAGAGTCAGCAGTATAAATGCAAACAGTAAGACAGGAAGTTACATTGACTTAAGTAAACAATAAAATAAAACCTGAGATCAATGACATTTTAGCATGGAAAAAAACTATTTAAGTACAAGTAGAAATTCAAATGGAAAATAAAAAGACTTACTGTTAACATGTGAGTGTCTAATTCTGGAGGATCAATCAATCTAGCCACTGACTCCATAAAAACAAAAAAAGCTATTACCATTAGAAAAAGTCCATTGATAAATCCAGAGAGAATTTCTATTCGGCCATACCTAAAAACGGAGAATATTTTTTAGAAAAGGAAAACGGCAAGTATCTTTAAAGTATAAACATTATTACTTTATAAATGAGAAAACAAGTTCAGATTTTCAAACTACTAGATAAATAGTATCATAAAATTATCAATATTTTAGATATCATATTAATGCTGGAAGGTTCTTCTGCATATGTTTGTTGGAATTTTATATATTAATCAAAGTCCTAGATGGGTGCGGTGGCTCACGTCTATAATGCCAGCACTTTGGGAGGCTGAGGCAAGAGGATTGCCTGAGTCCACAGGTTTGAGACCCGCCTGGGCAACTTGGCAAGACCTCATCTCTACAATAAATCAAAAAATTAGCTGGGTAGGGTAGCACGCGCCTGTAGTTCCGGCTACTTGGAAGGCTGAGGCGGAAGGATAGTTGGAGCCCAGCAGGTCGACACTGGGGTGGCCGTGAGCGTGCCACTGCCCTCCAGCCTGGGCGACAGAGTGAGATGCCAACTCAAAAAAAAAAAAAAAAGAAGTCCTTCTTTAGTGTCCCTCTTATAAAAAGTATTTATTAATTTCTTAGCAAGAAGTTATTTCTCCTTCCTTTAAACTCTTGATGTGCTCTGTATCTCTGTCATGGCATATAGATTCTGCTTTGTACCAAAATTATTGGTTATTTTTGGGTCATCTATCTTTCACAATAGAAACAGTTGAAAATAAGAGCTGGATTTATTCATTTAAAGTAGGGTTTATCAAAATACCTCACACACAAAAAATTTTCAATATTTATTTAACTGAATTATTTGCTTAATGAAAGGATATTTTCACATATAGCCGCTTCGAATTTTGAATACTTTTTTTTTTGAGTCAGGATCTCACTTTGAAACCCAGGCTGGAGTGCAGTGGCACGATCACGGCTCACTGTAGCCTCGACCCTTGAACTCCGGTGGTCCTTCCATCCCAGCCTCCTGGGTAGGAGTAGGAATACTGGTATGAGCCACCATGTCCAGCCCTAATCCCAAAGTGCTGGGATTACAGGCATGAGCCACTGTGCCTGGCCTTCAATACTCTTTAACAGCAAAGATATGAAAGACCACAGATTTTCCACTGCCTCAAAGAAACATTATGGACAAAGATCTCAAGATTTTAATTGATTTTTGCTCCCTGCCTATAAAGAGGATTTGTCAGGGAGTATAATCTCGAGCTTACTGCCATTCAGTATTTATCAAATGCTTGGTTCATATGCCCTTATCTATCTCAAGTAAAAAAAAAATAAAGACCTGGAAATTACTTGTATCAAATGTAATACAATTTTATTCCCTAAGATGGGATTTACACTTATGCTGCATCACCTTGACAGTCAGTGTACCTACCCGTAGGAGAAAATCCGAGTGGCTTTCCATCTACTCATCAGGGCAGCAAAAAGTCCCATCACCAAAGCAGAGCAGTCAAAGAGCATGTGAAATCCATCTGAGATCAGACCCAGACTATTGGTCAACACACCATAGAATAATTCCACAAAGGTAAAAAGCTAAAAATGTTAAAAAAAAAGGGAGGAGTATGTTGGGAAATATGTTTCAAGAGAGGTTTATCAGAACTTAATCATGAGGATGTTAAACCTGAATTACCCAAATAGTACCTAAAGATCTGCCATAACTGCTTTTTTAGTTATTTAACTGCCACTTACACTAGAAATTCCATTTCATCTAAATTGTGAGAAACTAAGATAAATCAGATATTCATAACTATTTTATAAGCTATTTAAAAGGAGTTAGTTGTATTTATCTGTCTGTAAAAAAGAATAAACCAGGCTATAAAATGTTAGTAATCAGTAGTCTGTAGCGAGATCCTGTAGGTGGTAGACAAAACTCTTTAAGTGCTACTATATTTACTGATTGGAAAGAGCATAGTAAATCAACATTTCTATAATGCCTCTGAACTTGTTTGCTTAAGTAGCTGGGTACAGTGGTGTGTACCTGTAGTTCCAGCTACTTGGGAGGCTGAGGTCGGAGAACTGCTTGAGCCCAGGAGTTTGAGACCAGCCTGAACAACAAAGTAAGACACCTGTCTCCAAAAATAAAAATTGTATGCTCAAGTAGTCTGAATATGATCTTGTAATATGGCTACTTAGAGAAAACGTAAATTTTAGTCCATTTCTAATTGCCAGAAATTTGAGAATTACTAAAGTTATACTAGAACTACCAAAATTAGAATATTAAGCTTCAAGATATGCCACTAATATTTAAAAATCTTACCAGATTCAAGCACAAGAAGTAAAAGATCTGCCTAGAATCACTCTCCTCAAGAATCTGTTTTAGTGATTCCTTAATAAACCTAGGGATCGATTGAGAGCTATGCTGAAAAGCATCACCCATGAAGTTATAAAGAGGTGTTCCTTCAGGAGAATATCCAATAAGGGTACCTTTCTGTCCTTTCTTAGAGGGAGATGATAAGATGTTGGCAGCTGCAAAGGGAAACAAAAAGAGTATTATGGAGTTTTAGAAGTTTAAGCTACCAAAAACCAATATGGTAACTATCAGCACTAAATGCAAGCACTGAAGATTTTCTCAAATTAAGTTAATGATGTGACCATCAGAAGCTGTTAAAAAAAATTGTTAAAATAAAAACAAGGAGAAAATGCTTACACAAAATGAAGAATATAGCGCTCACTACCACTCCTCCAGACAGGACATGCTCAGTGCTCTCCTGGTGTGCTGCTTTGTTCATAGCCCGAAGCTGGTCTGTTATTGGATGTGTCCAAAAATTTCCAAAAAGGAGAGCACTAATAAAAATGGGAAAGGATCCATAGCGAGCACATTTGGAAACGTCCATTTTGACTGAACAAATGGAATCCACATAGAAATCCAGGATCATGACAAAAAAGATAACTGTTGCAAAAGGCATAATGAGAGAAAACCAAGACTCGACTTTACTCTAGAAATTAAAAAAAAAAATTGTCAAGACTATATAGGTATAAAGCTCACGTCTTACAAGATGCTTTTGTTAATCTTTTTTATATAAACAAATATTCTCATGATTCATAAAATGCCAACGTATAAGAGCTATAAAACATCGGTACATTTTCCCAGTATTCTCCAAAGTATTAAAAAACAAAAGCATTTTAATAATTCAATAAATACCAGGTAACCCACAATCCTTAAGCCTAACACATGGTGTTGTTTTTTTTTTTTTTTTTGAGTCGGAGTCTCACTCTGTTGCCCAAGCTGGAGTGCAGTGGCACGCTCATGGCTAACCCAGGGTTGACCTGCTGGTCTCTGGCAATCCTTCCGCCTCAGCCTTCCAAGTAGCTGGAACTAAAGGTGTGCGCTAACACACCCACCTAAGTTTTTGATTTATTGTACAGATGAGGTCTCGCCAAGTTGCCCGGGCTGTTCTCAAACCTGTGGGTTCAGGCAATCCGCTCACCTCAGCCTCCCCAGGTGCTGGGATTACAGGCTTGAGCCACCATGCCCGGCCAACACATGGTTTTTTTTTTTTTTTTTTTTTTGGGGTGGGGGGGGACACGGTTGGCCCGACAGGGGTGGCGGTGGCCGGGCCGGGCCCGGGCCCCGGCCCCAGGGG
>CAUYQG010165810.1:0-14500 GCA_963574415.1 Tarsius wallacei
GTAGTTGTTCAAGGTCCACTTATGAGTGAGAACATGTGATACTCAGATCTTTGTTTCTGTGAGAGATCACTCAGTATTAACAAAGTCCCAAGATTCAGCGAGGGGCAGGACCGGGATTTGAGCCTAAGCCATCTCTCTCCAGAGCCCACACTTTTAACCACAGCACCTACTGTTTTGCACAGAAGTGACCAGCTCCGTCAACTTGGGCATGTGGCTTAGATTTTCAGAGCCTCAGTTTCCACACTGGTGAAACCGAGGTAAAAGGGAACTTCTGAGGCTGTGAATAGAGCGCGTTAACATTGTGGAGTTACTGTTATATAACGGAAACACCACTGAAGTTGGTTCCCAGCTCTTCAACTTTCTCAATGAGCCACTGTTCAACGAAAAGAGTATATAAAGAAAGTGGTGCTTAAATAGCTTCCATTCTGATCATTTTCCCTGAGGGCACAGACATCTATTCAGACACAATTAAGTCTTCTTTAACACATGGTGTGGTGGGATGGTAATGTCTATTATCTTATGTGTGATTAATGAAAGCTGTTAATATAAACAGCGAGAGGACGAGCACTCTGATTTTCCCAATGGCTACTAATTAAGGAGGTGCTGCTCATTTTCCGGATGACGAGGGCAGTGTTCTGTCTCAGCTGTCTGCAATAATTTATCAAGAAGTGAAATTTTAAGGACACGACCCAGAAAGCACATGATAATGAAAATATCTCTCTTTTCCCTGTAACAATAGCAATAATACTAGAATGCACTAGAAGCATCTGTATACCAGGTATTCACTAAGTGCTTTGCAGGTATATCCTTATTCAATCCTCTCAACCATCCTCTCCGGTGAATACTTATGTTGTGTTCAACTTGCAGATGAGGCAACTAAGTCTTACAGCAAATGAGGGGTGGACCGTGAAAAATGGCACTCTACATGACCTAGTTAATGTAGCAAGTTTGAGGTTTGGAGAGAAAAAAAATGTGTGGAATGCTCCACATCTTGTGATGCCTGTATGCAGAGCGCTATGGGAATAAGGATGTCAGGGAAACCCACAAACATACATGTGCACAGACGCTCGTGTGCAGCTCACACATACAACATGGTCTGGTCAAGAAAGCGTTGGTTTATATTTAATAAAATGTGAAATCCATAAGCCTGTAATAATTTTGAATATAAGGATATCACTCATTGGGCATGGTGGCATGCCTGTAGTATTTGAGAGGCTGAGGCAAGAGGATCGCTTGAGGCCAGGAGTTTGAGACCAACCTGGGCAGCATAGCAAGACCCCATCTCTAAAAAAAAATTTTTTTGAAAGCAGGATTTATTGAGAGGACAGAAAAGCTCCCACAGTGGGAGGGGACCCGAGGGGGTTGCCCCTGCCCCCAATTTTTAAAATAAAAAATATATGACTGGCTCTAGAAGACAGCAACCTAAATAATACCACACAGTCTTGTATGTTGAGGTCTCATTTTGCACAGTGACAAAGAAAAGGTTCACAAAGGTCAGCCCAGAGTGATTTCTCATAGCCTCATGCACACAGGCACTTATTCACTCATTCATTCACACACAGTGCTCATCAGATTGGAGAGCGAGAACGAGCCAGGGGATTACATGGGAAGTAAAAGTTACAGGAACAAATATGATGGATGAGGTGGGACATGTGTGGATTGAGACAGCGTGGAATGGGACTCCAGGATTCTTCTGGTTTGATTGAGTGAACCGCCAGTCCTGCCACGGATGTGCTGCAGAACAGAGGTACAGCGGCAGGTGAAGGAAGGACGTTTTGCCCTGTCCTGGAGGATCCACGCTTGAAGCGCCTGGGGGCCGTCCAGGAACAGATGGGAGGGGATGCATGTAGGTATTTATGGGCCCGAGGCTTAGGCAAGAGACCTGTTAAAAGCAGGAGAGTGAACTGAGGGTGAACTCTGGGTCACTTGTGCTGAAGAGGTGAGCTGAGGAAGAGGAGCGAGTGGGGAAGTCTGAGGGGGAGGGAGATGGGATTAACTGTGTTGTAGAATGATGGGGTGATTAAGATGGGGGGGGAGGGGCTAGCGTGGGACCCACCGTGACAGGGAAAGGGGAGATAAAAGGAGAAAGGAAAATTTGTGACGGAGCAAAAATGGGTGGCTACAAAGGGGCATGGTCCGCAGGGACCTCAGGAGCCTCGTAGGTCATTATGGTGGCCAAGGTCATGTCCCACAATCTAGACTAGGAGACCCCCTTCAGCATCTTTTAAAGATAGCTCAGTATTTTGCAAAGAACAAGGACTTTGGTGTAGGCAGCCCTGCTTTTAAATCCAGACACTATGACTTCCTAGCTGTGTGATTGTAGGCAAACTAAGCTTCAGTATTATGACCCACAAAATGAGACTAATAATCTTTAGTGCAGAGAGCCATCTTAAAGGATGGCTTGGTACATAATACATGCCAAGTATAAGCATATATTATTTCTTTTTATCCCTACCTCATTGTGTATGTTTGTGTACAGGGGGAGTGTGTATATGTGGTTACAAGTGACAGAAAACTAAGGCAAAGAAAGGTTATGGTCTCTAATGACTGAAAACCCCAGGGGGAAGAATCAGCTTCAGACAGAGTTAGAGCTTCAGGCAGTCAGATGAGACCAGTGCCTTCACTTATTCTTTCTTTATTCCAGCCTGGCTTCCCCTTGAGTGGGCTCTGCTCTGAGGGTGATGTTGAAATGGCCACCTTCAGCGTTCAGCTGACTTTTTATTTTAACCATTGTATTGAGGCATGATTGACACATTTATCAAAAAGCCGTACATATTTAATCTCTATATTTTTATCAGTTTGGGGGTAAATATACAACCATGAAACCATCACCACCAAGTCCGTTGACATCTAACATATCCTCTTATACCTAAAGAGTATACCTCTCTCAGAGGTTCAAACAAACAAACATAAAAATACTTAGCATCGAGTCTCCATTGACTCCAAATGGTCAGACGTGAGTCACAGGCTCATTCAGAACCAATCACTGGTCAGCAACATTCTGATTTGCTGGGCTTGAGTGGGTCACGTGACACTTCTGGAACCCAACATTCCAAAAAACTGAGAGTATGCCTAGTTTCTCAGAGGACAATCAAGTTTTATTAACAGAAGACGAATTAACTGGATATTGGGCCTGACGCTTTACAAAGGACAGTTCTGAGTGTGTGTGTGTGTGTGTGTGTGTGTGTGTGTGTGTTTGTACACAAATTTTTCCTGGCCCCCTACTTCCAAGACATTTTGGGGTTTATATTCATCCTAGTCATTCTCACGGCCATTCGCAAATACAAGAAAGATGCACTAAGTACCTACTCCACGTAGAACACAGTTCTCTCTGGGTAGGCACCACAGAGTGGCCTCAACCAAGATCCTCAGCTCCAGCCTCCCTCCCTGGGAACTTAAGAAGGATGCCTTTGGCCTCTGCTGACTCAGCGGGTCAGCAGGGACCTCTGACGCCCTCTGGCCTTTCCCGGAACCTTATGAAGGAAGAGGAGAGAGCCTCAGAGGGCAGGTTTAAAATTAGAAGGGAGTGCAATGCTGCCTGTGGTTCTTGAACGTCAGCCATTCGGGAGGAATGGGAGATAAGGTGGTCAAGAGACAGGAAGCATTTATTTAAGATTCCTATCACACTGGGAAGCTGGAGGGGGAGTTTAGTTCAGGGGAAGAACAGGATGTTGCCAGGATCTGGGGCAGGGCCAAGGGCAGGGGGGCACGGAGGGAACGGATATTGGAAAGAGAGAGAGCTAGTTAGCCAGGGCTGAAGGCTAGAAGATTTGGAGAGGTCCCAGATAGGAAGTCAGCCAGGGAAGAGGCCCCTGGGAGCTCAGGTCTCTTCAGTCGCAGAAGGAAGATGGATCTTCTCTGGGAAGACCTTGGATCCTTTCAGTGAGGCTGGTGTGTTTCTGGGTGGTCCCTTTAGAAGGGACTCATTTGGTGCTCACATGAGTTCTTGACTCAGTGTTCTAGGAGTCTTTCTGCTGGTCTCTTGGCTTGGAGGCCACCACACTGACCTTCTCTGAAGGGCACCACCCTGTATCTCCACCTTGCTCTTGATGGCTACAGAAAGTGAAAAGGCTACACTGTCTGATCTAACCACTGTGATCAATTTCCATCCTATGTGCATGGGGTTTGAGGACTGGAGCTGAGAACCAGTATGTCCTTTTCTCCTCAGGGGAAGCACAGAGTTTCTCCAGTCTTCACAGCAGACCCCTTATCAAAATGCAAATCTAGGGAAGAAAGTTCATGGAAAGGCCATTTGCAAAGTAGAGAAATACAAATGATCAACATACACCAGAGAAAAAATGACCATAATTCACTACGACTGCATCACTGTGTCAATACAGGTCTTGCCACGAACCTTGGACATCCTTTTATACATCTGAATTCTTTTGACAACCTTACAAGGGATTTTCTCCATTTTGTAGTACAGTTCAGGAGACCAAGGCACACAGAGCTGAAGTCCCTTTTCTAAGATCACAGCTTCTAAGTGGCCAACTGGAAGAAAGAGAATTGTACTCATGGCCTCATGGATGAAAATCTGGGTTTGCAGCTGGCAAAACTGGCCTTGGACAAGTGATTTCACTTCTCTGAGCCTCAGTTTACCCACTCTAGATAGTAAGGAGAAAACAGGACCCACATCACAGAATTGCGGAAGGATTTTAGCAAGTTAATATGTGATTAGCACCATGCATTTGTGTTTAGTAAAATACAACAAACAGTCAACTTTTGTTACCATTAAATTTAGAAGTCTTACCCTGGCAGTCCTCCCTGTCACAGAGGCTGGGGCCCCAAAGGGCAGGGTTGACACGAAGCCCAACCCCACCCTCCTCTCCTCGCCTCCTCTGGGGCCATCTCCCACTCACCCTCTGCTCAGGTCTCTGAGGAAGCATCTGGACCACAGGGGCTGATCAATGATGGGGTATTTGCTCAACTTCACACCCACAGTACAGTTGGAGAGACACCCTTGGGTTCAAAGCTGATGGCTTCCAGGAAGTGTGGCTGGGCTCAAGGCCATCAGCCAGCCGGTAACTGATCACCTCGTCTCTGGAGACAGTCTGGAAGTCTCAAAGGGGACATTCGCCTTTCTTATTCCCGGGGACAGTATCTGCTGCCTTCTGCTCTTTAAAGAAGCAGCCCCACATTCTTCGTATTATTCCTGTTCTTATTTTTGCTATCATTGATTGAATACTCACCACATTCAGGGCCTGTTGCTGACTGCTTTGCAGGCAATTTCTCATTTAGCCCTCACTGTAACTCTGGGTGGGAGGGAATATTTTTATCTCTATTTTACAGCCTCCTCAGAGATGGCAATTGATTTGTGTGAGGTCACACGCTGGAAAGTGACAGGCCTGGGATTTGAACCTAAGAGATTTGGCTCCAGAGTCTATGCTTCAGTTCATGACCCTCGTATACTTTAACGGGGTTCTCCTGGTCAGGCCTATGGGTCCACCACAGCAGCCTGCCCACATCTGTACTTCCTTTCCAGAGCCAAGGGGACGAGGCTGGGTGGCCAGCTGATAGCACTAATCAATATGAAGAAGCAGCCAGGGCCACACAGATCACAAATCTGGGGAGTCACAGGGCTGCCAGCGTCTCACAAAGAACCAGTGAGGTAAATTTCAGCCAAAAAGAACAGCAAGTGCAAAGGCCCTGGGGTTCTCATTCACCTCTGAGTCGCCTCCTCTGCCATCCCTTTTTTCACTCATTTTGTTTTTCAAGCAGTTCAGTCACCTCCCCCAGGAAGTCCTCCCTGACCCCTCCCTGCCCTGGTCCCCCTCCTTCTTCACAGCATACTGCACACCTGTACTCACACCTAACAACCTGAAATACTTGCTTACTCTTGTTCTCCTCCATGAGATTGTAGACTCTGAGAAGGAAGTAACTGTTTGATTTGCATTCTCCTTGCCTAGCACAATTGCACATGGCTGGTTCTCCAAGAAGTATTTGTGGACTGGCCATGGTGAGGCCGCGTTTAGATGGGTGGATTCAATTCTGGATACCCTTGTTGACTTGGTGAAAGAGATACTTCTGGAGGTCTCTAATGGAGACATTCTTATATTTGTGCACAAGGAGACATATATATAGGGAGGGAGAGAGGAAGGAAGGGAAGGAGGGAGGGAGGGAGGGAAAGAGAAGAGAGAAGCAAGAGCTTGTATCAGGGAGAAGATTCAGGAAGTAAGAAATTGGGAAACTGAGGCAGCTTAGCAATGGTTGTAGGAACAGAGGTTGTTGGTCAAGAGAGATTCAAACCCCCAACTTCACATATTCTCTGGGGAGAAAAATAGAGTAAATTGATGAAGCTTGAGATACAGAAGATTCCAGCACCACATAATAGGAAGGACTTCTCATTAAAGACTTTCAAATACATTTCAAATTCCTAGAATGTATTTTGGATATATTTTCCTGAAATGTAGTTTCCTAAAATGTATTCCCCACCCGCTAGACAACCAGTCTTGTCAATTTATGAATGAGTTACCTTTGTAGAACTTTTCATATACCTTCACACACATATATCACCATATATGTAATCTAAAAATATATGATATATTTCATGCGTTATGACTACACAATATTTTTTGAAGGAATAGATTGCATTTTATTCATTCATTGTTCTACTGGGGGACATATGGGTTAGTTCTATATATGTATATGTATTTTTTCCTAGAACAATGTAGCTGTGAATTCCCCTGCACACACCTCCTCCTGCGTCTCTGGAAAGTAGAAAGAGCACATTCTCTGTCTTAATAGAGTCTGTCAATTTGTCCAAAGGAGTACTAGGTAATGGTGAGCTGCCAGGAACGAGACAAGGCCACCTTGCAGGAATAAGCTCCTCCACTCTGCAAGTGTCCTCGCATTGGCTGGACAGCTCTTGGCATGGCTGTTGTGAAGGGTTTGCTGGCCCCAAATAGCCATGAAAGTCCCTGCCAGCAGAGCAGGGCTCTGATCTCTCATCTCCCTGCAGCGGGACCTCCACTCGATACAACTCACGCCAAGAGCCCCAGCTGCAGTGACGACGAAAAGTTGTCTTTTCCACAAAATTGGAAGAACAATCAGGGACATGTTTGTGAAACCACATGTTTCTTGTTCCTATTGTTGTGATATACTTCATTCTAGCTAAGGACATCTTAACTAAATCCCCTGGGTTTTGTTGGGATTTGGAATGAGTAGCCCTGGGTCCAAATCCTGGATCTGTAACCAAGGAGCTATGTAATATTGGACCTTTTTTTTGCCGTCCCCATACCTTGTTTTTCTTGTCTGTAAAATGGACAAATGTATACCCCTATCTCATGATTGTTTTGAAGATTCCATTGGTTGATGGATGCAACGTGCCTAACACGTAGGCCTATCCTCTCCCTAACTGTGGTTGATACTGATTGCTCTCACTGGTTGAGAGGTGCAGGGTGTTTGTCACCATGCAATCCAGCTGTCCCTGAGATGCACAGATTTATAGCAGTCTTTGCCCCTGGACAGGAAGGAAGTTCAAGGCATAACCAATTCGTGGCATCCATTGCAGTGGCCAGCACAACATTTTGTTCAGCATTTTATCTTTTTCAAAGCATATCCATTATCTCATCTGTTCATCAAACGCCCCTGCAAGGAAGCCCAACAGAGGATGGGTCCAAGGAGAGATGACTCAGGAATCTGAAAGTCAAGGTCAGAAGCCTCTCTGACAAGCAACTCACTGGACTGAGCTTCTCTGCTGATTTTGGCCCAGGAGGAAGGTTATAGGCCATCCAGGCCAGGCCTGAAATACCCACAGAGAGACTTCCTTTCCTCTGACCGCGGACTGTTCTCTTAAGCCCAGCCAGATGGGCTACAGATGTGAGCTCTGAGTTGCGAGGGAGGCTGGAGAATGGGCAGGACACATTCTCTTGCATGGGATTTCAAGTCCCAAGTCCAGGTCCACAGTGCCTGGAGAACATCATGCTGGGATTCTGCAGCTCTCCCTGAATTCAAGTTCACAGAGTGTTGAACACAGGAAGGTGGTGCTGGAGATACTGTCACCCTTCAGCAATGCTGGTAGCTGTGTGTCAGAGAACATCTCAGGCGATGGCCGTCTCATCTTTCAGCCCCCAGCTCAGCTTGGAAAGAACCCACAGCCTCATGCCATCCCTGCATCCCAAGCCATCACTAGAAAGCCTGCAAGGTCGTGCAGAATGGCTGCTTCTTCCATCGGCTCCACATCCTCCATGCCCCACCCCCACCTTCAACCTCTTCCAAAGCCCAAGATTCCTTCCCTCCATGCTCTGTCTTCAGAGCCAATGCTGACTTTATCCCCAGAGACCAATTGCCACTGTCAACTCGCTCAGAGTGGGACTCTGTGGAGTTCCTCTTCGGAAATAATTGTTCCCTGCCTCCAAGAGAGGCCCCAGGAGCTTTTTTTCAGGATATGGTTGAAGAAAGGTCCCTGACTCAGCCAGACCTGGATTCTGCCATCTACTGCTATGTGACTTTGGAAAAAAATCACCTCGCCGCTCTGATCTCAGGCTTCTCATTAGTGGAAAGTAGAGAATCATTTCAACCCCACAGTGCTGTTGGGAGGATTTAAAAAATGATCATAAGAAGTGCAAATGCCTCCTTTGGTGCCTGGCATGGAATCCATGCTTTCCAAGGGGTTGGTGCTGCTGTGGTCATTATTTTTGCTGTTATTTTTAGTGGTACTGTTGCGTAACTGCCTCCCTTCTTTCCTCAGACACCTCTCAGTTCAGAAAGACCTATATTGTAATCCCAGCATACCCCCCCAAAACTATGTGGCCTTGAAAGAGTTACTTAGCATCTCCGAGCCTGCCTCAGTTTCCCCCTATATAAAGAGAGGCTCAGAAAGTTGAAGTGACTTTCCCAGAGTCACAAACCCAGTAAGGAATTTCAACCTGAACCTGCATTAAGTTCAAGAGGCCTCATTGCTCAATTTGTGCATCAATACTTTGTCCAGATTTATATTTTCCTTAATGAAGGTCATTCTTTTTCTTAAACCTGATCTGGAATGAGGACTATGAAAAAGATCTTTTCTTCAGATGCTCAAGTTCTGTCGCAGAGTCCTGGCCAGCCCAGCAGACCTTCACTTCCTTCTGCAAAATAAATAAGTAAGCAGATAAATGCAAACAAACAAACAAACAAACAAAAAGGCTAGCAGAAACAGTATGGGAGGGGCCTTTGGATTATTTGGGAATGTTCACAGAGGGAGGGTTTGAGGAGGGCAACTGGGATTTGCCCAACTCTAGGAAAGACCTTGATGAAATCTCTCACATCAAAGGAAGCCCAAGGCTTCAAAGGCAGGCTCTAGTTCTGCCCTCTCAGCCTCCAGTCAGGGCTAACTGGTTCACCTGGGGACAGAGCCAGAGGATGCAAAGCGGGAACTGGGATTTGTGGCCAGCACCTTGCAGCGGTCACGAGAGTGTTTCTGGAGGCTCACCCCGAACCAGCACACCTCAGCCCAGGGATCCTCACCCCGGGGACCCTGAACCTCTGAGAGCTCCATGGATAGAATGCAGGGTGTCCATGAACCTGGACTGAAAGAAAATACATCTTTGTTGACCAAACTCGAAATTTAATATTTCTTTCCTGATCAGTGGATAATAAAAATTTTACAGAATTAGTATATATTAATTATATTATATAAATATGTATTTATATATTCCATATTATTTTATCAATAGATGTATCAAAACATTGTATGTTTATATATGAATTTTCCATATATAATGAAATACTATTCAGACATATAAATTACATATATACATTTTACATATATAATGAAATACTATTCACACACACAAAAGAATGAAATGATGCCTTTTGCAGAGACTTGGATGGGATTGGAGACCCTCATCTTTTCTTTTTTTTTTATTTTAAAGATGTTGGGTGCAATTCAGGATTAGGTATACAAGCGGTCATCGTACAGATAAAGTTTGGGCCTCCCTTTGGTCCCAATTTGCCTGGTTTGAGATCAGGTGCCCTTATTGATATTTTTTACCCCCCCCCCCACTCCTGGCAGTTTCCAGCTACTGTCAATTACTTTCTTATAGCATTATGGTAAATGTTCAGGGTCCACTTATAAATGAGAACATGTGACACTCAGTTCTTTGTTTCTGAGATAAATCACTGAGTATTATAGACTCTAAATTCATCCAAGTTACTATGAAGTCCATAATTTTGTTCTTCTTTATGGTTGTGTAATATTCCATCATGTATATGTACCACATTTTTTTTATCCAGTCCAGTTTCGATGGGCAGCATGGTTGGTTTCACATTTTTGCTATTGCAAATAGTGTTGCAATAAACATGCATGTGCAGGTATCCTTTTTGTAGAATGATTTAAGTTGCTTTGGGTATATTCTCAGAAAGAAGATTGCTGAGTCATAGAAGGTCAATTTCTAGTTCTTTTAGGAATCACCACACTGTTTTCCATAGAGGTTGAACGAATTTGCATTCCCACCAACATTGGAGAAGCAGTCTCTTTTCTCTATATCCTCACCAGCATCTGTTGTTTTTGTTTTATTAATGATGGCCGTTCTTACTGGAGTTAGATGGTGTCTCGATGTGGTTTTGAGTTGCATTTTTCTGATGATTAGTGAGGCTGAGCATTTCCTCGTGTGTCTGTTGACTGCTTGTATGTCCTCTCTTGAGAAGTGTCTGTTCATGGGAGATCATCATCTTAAGTGAAAAAACTCAAGAACGAAAAATCAAGTACCGCATGTTCTCACTCATAAGTTAAGCTAAGGGTCTGCAAAGACATGGAGAATGATATAATGGACATTGGTGATTCGGAAGAATGGGAAAAGGGAGAAGGGATGAAAAATCACCAGTCGAGCACAACGTGCACAGGCGGGGGGTGAGTACATTTGAAGCCCAGTCTTCTTCACCACTCTACAAAGCACCCCTAAAGCTGTTGAACATTTCTTTAAAAGAAAAGGGATACAGGCAACAGACAACTAGCAGGATTGGAAGTCTCTGCAACTTTGTCACCACAGAAATCACCGACAGTGACATGTCACGTGACAAGTGTCACAGAACATTTGCTATCCCTTCTCCTCAGGCCACCTCTGCCATCGTGATTGTTGTGAGACCTCCTGCTGGGACCTGACATTTCACAAAGAAGTGCATGGACCACCATATGGCAATTATTTTCCTCTTTGCTGACTGTGTTGCCGCGTAGTTGACTTCCTCAGAAACCCCACCCATCTAACTCAAGCACTGTTCTGAGAAGAGGTGCCCCGGCTTTGGCAGATGGCCAAGGACTCAATAGCATAACACATGCACGCATATGCACACAATGTCAGGACCCCCATACAGGAGCCGATATGCTTCCTCAGCCTCAGTTTTCTTGTCAGTGAAATGGTCGCAAGAACCCTTCTACTGCATTTATGAAGAGCCCCTATACCGATGTGTTGGAAACATCCAGCACACAGGAATCACTCAACAAAATAAACGCTGGTCTCCCTCTTTCTTCTTGGCGGTATTTCCCACCTGCCTTCCGTGACCCTCCCCGAGGGCCTCTTGCTACACATTGGCTTACACCTGTCCCTGGGCCACCACGACACACGTCCAGTGAGAGGGAGGTTGACAAGGTCACAAATATTTGAACAATCCTTGGGGTAACACAGGGTGCTGACCCCAAAGTACGTGCTGCCTCGACAGAAAGTTTATCCTAGAATAACAAACGTGACAGCTCACAAAGTCAGGGGGAAAGGGCCAGATAAGATCAAAGGCGCCTACTGAGGCCAAAGGCACACCCCGTGCGAGAGATTCAGCCAGAGAGTGGCTTCAAGGGAGCAGGGCCATTGCATCAGCAGTGCATTTTCTACAAAGTTCCCAGTATCCAGGGCATGGTACCGACAGCACGTATGAGCCCAGCTTTATGGCTATGTGACCCTGGGTAAGATGCTAGCTTTCCTATGTGGCTAGGAAAAATCAGTGAGATCATAGCAAAGCACTGAAGTGCTCCCGGAGCAGACCGAGCCTTCCGCAAGTGATACTGTTACTGCTCTTACAACTGACATCATTAGGTTGACATATGGAGTGACTCTGCTAATATTCCAGACTCCATAGTAAGAGTGTCTGCTTTGCCATTTAAGACTATGTGACTGTGGAACCCTTTCTTTTTGTGCCTCCGTTTCTTCAACATGATATTAATATCTTGTAGGGTGGTTGTGGGAATTAATTGGGATAAGATGTAAAATGGGCTTCGGTTGGAGCCTGGCACAGAACAGACACACAATAAATGTCAGCTATGACCATTATGATCATCATCAGATGTTGTTACAAACCGGAGGTCAGGCAAGGTGGCTCACGCCTGTAATTCCAGCACTTTGGGAGGCTGAGGTGGGAGGATCGCCTGAGACCAGGAGGTCAAGGCTGAGGTGAACTGTGATTGTGCCACTGCACTCCTGCCTGGGCAGCAGAGTGAGACCCCAACTCAAAAACAATACAAACAAACAAGCAAAAAATCTGGACTTAAAGAAAGGTAGCTCTTGGGAAAAAAACAAGTGGAAGGAAGAATTTCTTGATGAGACAGAGATCTAGACCAGGGACCCAGGCAAATTATCCTCCATCTGATTTTATAAATAAAGTTTTATTGAAACACACCCATTCCCAGACATTTACACACTGTTGCTGCTTTCACACATGGTGGTGGTAGTGAGCAGTTGGCACAGAAACCTTAAGACCCATGGAGCTGAAATATTTACTCTCTAATCTTGCAGAAGAAATGTGTCAACCTCTGGTGTGGAGGAATGGTGGGATCTTAAGAAGATGGCTCAGGGAGATGCCGATGGCCATTTGACGTAATAAATTATTATTTTTCTGTGTAGGTGGTTTTATACTGCAGGGGAGAATTATATCCTTTCTTATCGCCACCCATCTGTGGATGCTCAATAAACATTTGGACACTGTCCCAGGTGCTAGGGATGGAGAAATGGGTTGTGTCTAAGGGGAGGCAGATGGACACGTGAGTGGATAATTACAACTCATGTGGCAGATGTTGGAAGGTAACCAGGGCTGATCCACACCATGGTTTGTGTGAGTTAGAAAAAACTGTCCCCTTGGTCAAAGCAGTCGAGGTTTGGTGAATCGATGGTGCTCGTCCCCCGCTGGCCACTTTGGCCAGACCATTTTCACAGTGCCTAACCTGCCCAACCTTAGATGGTAGCCCTGAGAGCAGTCACAACAGCATGCAAGTAGGATCTCAGCAGGGCAAGGCACATCAGAGAAGAAACCAGTGTCGAGGTGTCAAGAGAGGCTTCATGAAAGTGGAAATGAGAGCTGAGTCTTAAAAGGGGAGAGAGGGAGAGGGCGATAAAGGGCACGGGGGCAGGGAAGGCCTTCTTAGGTGAGTCGAGGGGGCGTTGGGGTGAAGACGGGATGGGTCTGGTGGGTGCTGATGCTGCAAGGAGCACAGTGTGACACATCCCGAATGGCAGAAGACCCCATCAACTTAACCACCCTCGGTTTCACATTCGGATGCTCACACGAATCTGCTCATTCCTCTCCTTCCCTGCCATCCCCTTCTGGACGAGACCACAGCAATCTCTCACCTTGACAATTGCCAAAGTCATCGGGTCCCCACCAACACCTCCTCTGCTGTGTAACCAGAGGGATCATTCTGAAATCAGTCTGATGATGACACTGCCCTGCTCTAGCCCCTTCCATGGCTCCTCAGTGCTCACAGATCAAGGCCAAACCCTTTAATGTACTATCCAGGGGTGTTCCTGGCTCAATCTCTACTTTCCTTTCCCCAAAAATGTTTCCCCAGAGACTCTCTTTATCCCTATATTCTCATGTTAGAATTTCTGTTTTGCTCCTTTTATACAAAATTGCAAAGTAAACAGTGTGTATATATGTGTGTGTGTATGCGTGTATATTTGTGTGTGTGTGTAATCTTCAAGGAAACACTATATCGATTCTGCTCTCTATATGTAAACATTATATAGGGTGTTTACATGTGAATATACACAGTGTTTATACATAGAGAAATATGGCTAGAGATACAGAAGCACATACAGACCTGGGTATAAACTGCAAGCCACCTGGTTCAGGGAAGGCCATCCAGAAGCCTCCTAGCTGGTCCCCAAGTCTCTACCTTAGTCCTTTCACAGTCTCCAGTAAGCAGCCAGAGGGACCCTATCATAATCTAAGTCAGATCACATCATGCCTCTGGTCAAAACTTATTCACACTCTCACTCGGGGTGGAAGCTAAAGCCTGTTCAATAGTCTATAAAGCCCTTCACAACCTGGCCTGCATGATTTCTCCAACTCCATCTCTCACTGACCATTCACTCATTTCTCACCACTGGACTGTTAACAGCCCCCTTGTAATTCCTCAAGCATTCCAGACCACACCACACTCCCGCCTCAGGACCTCTGCACTGCACTGACTGTTCCTTCTTCCTGGAAGATGCTTCCTACATACTCACAGTCCAGTGGTGAGAAATGAGTGAATGGTCAGTGAGAGATGGAGTTGGAGAAATCATGCAGGCCAGGTTGTGAAGGGCTTTATAGACTATTG